>QXVZ01031380.1:0-27363 GCA_008931825.1 Phallusia fumigata
TTCAACCCGGGAACAGTTGTGGTGACACATCCTGTAGATTTGATTTTCTCAACCGAGCAACCTCTCTTGACGCTGAACTTCCAGTATTCTACAAAGCAACGAAATCTGCTTTCAAGATTTGAGGGATGATTATTTGATTTTATGCTCAGTGCTAGCAAAGCAGCATGTTCTCCTCTTTGCGTTTACAACCTGATCGCTCAAGAAACAACTGAGAAAAAATACTTAACCGAAGCTAAAACACAACTAACCAATATATTACGTATTGGATTACCTGACTGGCTCTCATAATATTCAACAGTTGAATAGCAATATTTGGATTCAGGTGGACATAGGGAAGTAATGGTAGTGCGGTCACATGATGAACCAGTGGTGTCAGTGCACTGGACACACTGAAGAATTGTTGGGCTAGTTTCCGACGCTACAAGAAAATGACATTAGGTTGTACGCTTACGTCATAAAATTACCGCGCAACTCCATTTTAAAACGTTGTAGCAATTCGTGTGGCACAATGGATGAAAACAAATCGGTTTAAAAATCGGGTGATATTTAATGTGTGCAATTCCGGTTTGAACCGGTTTGGACGTTCGGTATGAGACCAGTCGACCACCCGCGTAAAAGGGCACAGAAAAGTCAACTAAAGAATAATAATAATAATCGTTTCGAAACATTTTTTTCCCAGTGCGACATTTTAATTCTGCGCCGCTTATCATACATCCAACTACACGAACGAAAATTCCCATTGTCATCTTCGCGTATTTTACCTCTTTCTTAACCCCCAGTCGCACATTATTACCCGCCGTGCAGCGGAGACGGGTAAAGACCAAAAACATAATCACATCACAAATATCTAGTTGTGAGGGGGGAATAAATCGCCTAATATACTTTCACTTTTCGATGTCACCTTACAGACTGAGTTACAGAGTACGTTTCTTGCTTAGTAATACTTAGCGTAAGCTGTAGCTTTGGTGTTTCCTTAATCCTAATAAAAAACCTCCACCCATGCAATTACTTAGAAATGGCCAGAGATGCGATTTCAACCCATAACCTTAACTTATCTGTTACTAGCAAACGTGTCGTTTACACACGACTACAAGGGAAAAGGTGACACGAAATCGTCAGACTGGATTTTAGCCTTCTGCTTACGTATTCCAGTATTGCAGTTGTTTTTGATACAAGTTTCCAAACAAGTGTAAGCAGTGTAGATGCTTTGGAGAGCGCTGTCTGGCGGGGATGCGAAGCTGCAACCACTTCTGTCGTAGGAACTGCTGCAGCTTCTTGATATAAGGCTCCTTGCAACTTCGCCATCTGAATATAACGGTTTATTAGCATGTTGGATTGTTAGTAAGGCAAATTTTGGTTTGTTCCCTTCGTAAGGGTTATTTTTGCTCGTGTTTATTCATTTCGTTGGGTGGAACTACGCCTGACTATAAATGAGGCTCGCAAGAAGCTGCGGTAAAAAATGAATCAAAAAAATTCATTTCAACTCAAAAAGTTTTAATTTTTCTTCTACACTATTGGTTATCGTTTTTTGAATTTCGCTTCGTTATCTTTTTTAATTATTTCTCTGTAATTCACATAATTATTACACCATTTGGGGAACTATTTCTTCTTAAAAACGAAACAAACAAGCATTACACGTAGGGGCAACCAGAACAGCAAGGAAAATGAAAGATAAAAGTGTCACTTACTTGTGTTCAACAAACTAGATTTGGTGACAACACAGTATCTCATACTATCTGGACACGAAGTTGCTGCTGGTAGCTCTGCCGCACCCTTGGCACAGTTCGGGTTCATTTCTTCATTGCATTGTACACAAGTCCTTGGCCCAGTCGCTGTTGCCGCTGCTGCTTTAACACAGTTTATTAAAGTAAATACTATCACGTAAATAAAGTTTGAAATGCCTTTGATGAAAAGCCCTGCAGTAATGCAAAAGAAAGTTATAAAAAAAAATTTTAGGATCTTACTTGTTGAAATAGAGCAGTCAGCCCCCTGAACACCTGGATTACAAACACATTTTCCTGTTATGTAATCACATTTGCCTTGAGATTTGTCGTAGCTGCAATTGGAAGAACACTGTTTCATCAAACCTGTGAAAAAAATAACACTTTAACAGATTAATCAAAATTTAAGGTCAAAACACTGTTATTCGAACTTAGGGTTTCAGGAAAGTTTTTTTTTTGCTTTGAAGATAGATGGAAAGTTTGGAGGTTTAGACGGCAACCAACCCATTTCATGGAAGCCAATGAAATTAGAAAATGCATTACTTTGAAAAGTCTCGACAAAACCTGGGGTCAGTGGTAGAAGTTAACTTTTGGTAATAATTAGTGCCAACCAAACCACCATAAGCACAAGCATTTATTTTAATAACTTACGTGTCGGTTGGATGTTGCAGATAGTTTTGTTGCAGGAATAATAACAATCTGTGGTTGATCCCGAAACTTTACATTGTGTTGCACCCGGCATAGCATAGGTTGTTGTGTCGTGGTCGTTATCTGGATATGTGCATTGACGATCCACATAATACAACACACCTGCACAAAAAAACCTGTGTTACAATTTCGAAAATGTTTGCCTGCAGAGAAAGAAAAACTTCCGAATTATTATATCGCTTTAGCGCCATTCATTTTTTTCTTTACGTATTTGTGTACATGTTGCAGTTACAGACAAATTCCGATTAAAAACGTTTGACTTTGTCATAAATTTATAAGTGTAAAGTTTAAATAAACTTTAGTTATGACTGCTTACCGTTGGATGTTCGAACTTGGGTTCTGCAGTATTGTGATGTGCTGTAGCAAATACTGTTTCCGTTTTCCAGAGCCGAGTCGAAACAGGATACATGTCGTGACGGTTCCCCCTTGTAATAAGACACGCTGCAGGACTTACAGGAAATACCTATGTACAGAATAGGAAACAAAAACATTTTTTTAGGTAAAAACAACAATACTTTGCGCAAACGCTTGTTATATGTATTCGCGTTCTTAATTTATTTGCATTCAAAAACAAAAAAGCAAAAATAAAGGTGTTTGTCGGCCAGAATAATTAGGAACTTTTAAAGCGTGTACAGTTTTGTATTCAACATTCGCTATACTTCGTTGCAATTTCTGAAGACAATGACCCCGTTAAGCTTTTTGAATAAATTTAAAGTCGCACTTACCTCCAGTTTTGCCAAACATAGCTACACAAACCAGAATCACCACAAAACGGAGGCTTGCCATGTTGCAAAATTTGTTTTCTTCACAAAACACTTGTATTGTTCAAACCGTCTTCTCCGATATTTTATATAGTTGCCAGATGAAAAAGGCAGTCCAACTGGTTCCTTAAAGACCCTGTTGACGCAATGTTATGAAATCGAAAAAATCCCAGTGGGTTCTGTTGTTGGATTCATTTTGCACCCTGCAATTTGTAGCGCCTTACTTCGAGCATTGCCGTCGGGTCGATTCTCTTCTTGTGTTGTGTTTTGTGAAAGTGAGTAGCCACTTGCTTCTCCAAAATTGACTCCATGTGTTTATTACATTCCCTTTGTTTGTTGGTAGTATGGTACTTCTGGTCTTCTGGTGTGTTTGTTGGGTTGCCAACCGTCCTTTATTTTAAAGAACAATCCNATTAGAAAATGCATTACTTTGAAAAGTCTCAACTAAACCTAGTGTCAGTGTAGAAGTTAACTTTTGGTAATAATTAGTGCCATCCAAACCACCATAAGCACAAGCATTTATTTTAATAACTTACGTGTCGGTTGGGTGTTGCAGATATTTTTGTTGCAAGAATAATAACAATTTGTGGTTGATCCCGAAACTTTACATTGTGTTGCATCCGGCATAGCATTGGTTGTTGTGTCGTGGTCGTTATATGGATCTGTGCATTGACGATAAACATAATACAACACACCTGCACAAAAAAACCTGTGTTACAATTTCGAAAATGTTTGCCTGCAGAGAAAGAAAAGCTTCCGAATTATTATTTCGCTTTAGCGCCATTCATTTTTTTTTCTTTACGTATGTTACAGACAAATTCCGATTAAAAACATTTGACTTTGTCATAAATTTACAAGTGTAAAGTTTTAGTCATCTCTCAAACAAGATTGTGTGGGCTAGGTTGACTGTTTCAAACATGAAGTCATCGGCGCTTGCCAGGATTGAACAAGCTAACAAGGAATAAAATAAATAAACTTTAGTTATGACTGCTTACCGTTGGATATTTGAACTTGAGTTCTGCAGTATTGTGATGTGCCGTAGCAAGTATTGTTTCCGTTTTCCATTGCCGAGTCGAAACAGGTTCTGTGTCGTGATGGTTCCCCCTTGTAATAATAGTTCCTGCAGGACTTACAGGTCATACCTTGTGCAGTGCCATAATCATAAAAGCCAGCTAAAAAAACATTTGTTAGGTAAAAACAACAATACTGCCCAAACGCTTGTTATATGTATTCGCGTTCTTAATTTATTTGCATTCTAAAACAAAAAAGCAAAAATAAATGTGTTTGTCGGCCAGAATAATTAGGAACTTTTAAAGCGTGTACAGTTTTGTATTTAACATTCGCTATACTTCGTTGCAATTTCTGAAGACAATGACCCCGTTAAGCTTTTTGAATAAATTTGAAGTCGCACTTACCTCTAGTTTTGCCAAACATAGCTACACAAACCAGAATCACCACAAAACGGAGGCTTGTCATGTTGCAAAATTTGTTTTCTTCACAAAACACTTGTATTGTTCAAACCGTCTTCTCCGATATTTTATATAGTTGCCAGATGAAAAAGGCAGTCCAACTGGTTCCTTAAAGACCCTGTTGACGCAATGTTATGAAATCGAAAAAATCCCAGTGGGTTCTGTTGTTGGATTCATTTTGCACCCTGCAATTTGTAGCGCCTCACTTCGAGCATTGCCGTCGGGTCGATTCTCTTCTTGTGTTGTGTTTTGTGAAAGTGAGTAGCCACTTGCTTCTCCAAAATTGACTCCATGTGTTTATTACATTCCCTTTGTTTGTTGGTAGTATGGTACTTCTGGTCTTCTGGTGTGTTTGTTGGGTTGCCAACCGTCCTTTATTTTAAAGAACAATCCTTTATTTAGCTTTATTTGTCCTTGCCCTATATTGAGAGTTAAATGACACTATTCGTCCTTTATTTTGGAATAGTTTTATTGGTAGTTCAATTTCTGAACTGAGATTCATGAAGAACTAAAACAAATACGGCGTATTATAGGTTGTGATGTCCTTCACAAAATTAAGTCGAAATTTGGGGTAAATAAAATCTATGTAAGAAAAGTTTTAATAGTAATGCCCATATTTCATGTCATTATCAGATCGAAATATTTGTTGGAAGTGTGTTTTCAAGACATAGTAAAAATACCAATCAAGTATTAAGTCCTTTATTGAAGCTCAACAAAGTTGGCAACCCTATGTGTGTAAGAAATAAATGCAACAAGTTACCTCGCTTTGTTGTTACAAATCATAGACCGAAAGCTTATAAATGGCATGCAAAGAATGGTTTTAGGAGTGTCTTTATTATTTTAGGATGTAAAGTCTTAAGGCTTTTCGTTTCTTACCTTTCAAAACGTTTAGAAGTTGCATGTGTGGTGCAAAAACTTTGAGGAAATGTCTGCAAAACGAAACCGAACCAGCTCTGAGCAAGAAGTTGAATGAATTCTTATTTTCGACAATCGCTCAACTGATTTAACTTGCCACTGGTTGAGAAACAAAAACACCGCTGAATAGATTATAATACGATGGAAACAATAAAGGAGAAGGTGACTAATATAATGCATATCGTCCATCGCGCGTGATATTCCATACGCGTCAGTGCTATGCCACAATGCCACATCAATTACAGACTTCCTGTAAAGGAAACCTCCCGGTGAAAGTTTCGGTTGCGAAACAACCAGGAAAAATTCCCAGATTGCTTGGAATGGGAAATCTGAAGTAACATGAGGCACAGACTGGTGCACACATTGCACATACAAAACCTTTTTCATATAGCAGCATTTTTTTATTTTCTTAGTGAGCGGGGAAACTTCTGAATAAGTGGTCTTGAAAATGATTAAGCTCCCGTTTTAAAATTGCATTTGTTCAGATTGTGGCTGATATGCATTGGATTGGACATTGTTTTTTAATGTAAATAGCGTGAATGGGGGAATACGCGAACAATTTGTTATCCGCGAAGGCAATTTGATAAAATGAAATAAAATTACGAAGATTGATGTTTGATTGAAGCAACGGCTGTAAAAACAGGGTAATATATAGCCTATATTTTTAAGAAATCCGTACGTACAGGTTTGGAAAGTTGGTCTAATACGGCTTGCCCAATTTTTAAGGTGTTTTGGGCCCCTTTATGTGAAGAAAGTTATACAGGCCACAAACATCATTTCAGAATCAAATACCAATCAAATTCATTTTCAATGTTTTATGCACTTATACCAAAATTAAAAATTTGTAGCAATTCATAATTTGCAAGTACTTAAATGTCCTAAAATGGTAACACTGGTTACTGTTGTAAATGAATTTGTTTTCAAAGTAGATTGCAAACAAAATCATCACAACAAAAATCCGCCACTTTTAAGGCCTAACAAATGCGTACTAAGGTGATGAAAGGGATTTAGCCGATAAAAAGTACTGTTTTGTCAAGTAATCAATTCCGTAAGGGACGATAACTTAATTGAACATATACAGCACAAGTGTTTAATGGGGTGTTGGTTTACAGCATCCTGATTAATCGCCTCTTGTGTGGAGCTGTCATCCGTGGCAGTGCTGTAAGATCATTTGGCAACTCTTTATGTGGCATAAGCACTAAGATTAAAACACCTAATAGCGACGAGGCATGTGCATAATGCCTTTTTACACTCATTGTGTACATTTTTTCGACGTTGACAAAACGTTTTATTTTGTAACTCGTAAAGCGGGTGGTTTGGCATAATAAATTTGAGTGTCCGTGTAACTTGAACATTGAAACAACCCCTAGATTCAATATACAACGTTTAAACTTGTGGGAAAAACAAACACTTGTCATAAAAATATAGTTTGTTGTTTCCAGTTGCCACAGCCGCTGTGGTTTAATTTAGTTGTCAAGGAGGTCTCTGCCAGCTGATTATGTTGGTTTTTTGCAAGCTGTCATTTGAAAGATATGAGGTAAAATATATTACGAGGTATTTACGCAATTCGCTACAACAAACACAGACGAAAACATTTTGTAAACACAAAAAAACAAGCGACAGTGAGGTGAGTGTACGTGTAAAGTGAAAGTACAACACAACCGATTTACAGGAATAAAATCAATACATGTTTTTAATCTAAAACAAGTCAGGATTTTGGTCCAATAAGGAGAACCATTGGTAGTGCTGATCCAAAACGTGCTACAGGTGGCATTATTTCATCGAATAGGATAAATATCTACAAAAAACATATCTGGCACTTTACAGATCATGCTGTTTTGTAACTCTAAGAGTTTTATACATGTCTAATCAAGTTATTAGAAAAACATGGCTCTTGACTTTTTAGTTAACACAAAAGAAAAAATACAAGGCGCTATGTGTATGTGCAAATATGCATAACGGTTAGGGCAGCAACACTCGCAAAACAAACACTTAAACTCGATGTATAAATTGCATTTCCAGCAGCACCGCTGCCTTTTGTATTCCCGGTTGCTGTTGTGGCAATAAAAGTTGTTTGTGTTGCTTTGTTTGGTGTGGTTTGTTTGACTGTGTTTTTCTTCGTAGAAGTCGATTGTGTTGCTGTGTTTACACCGGTAGATGGTGTTTGTGTTGCTGTGTTTCCACCAGTAGATGGTGTTTGTGTAGCTGTGTTTCCACCAGTAGATGGTGTTTGTGTTGCTGTGTTTCCACCAGTAGATGGTGTGTGTGTTGCTGTGTTTCCACCAGTAGATGGTGTGTGTGTTGCTGTGTTTCCACCAGTAGATGATGTTTGTGTTACGGGAGAAATAGCTGTAGATATTGTTGATGGTATTGTATTTACACGTGTAGAAGTTGTTCGTGGTGTGGTGCTTGTGCTTGTGGAAGCAAGTTGTGTTGTTGTTTGTACATTAGTTATTGTTGTTGGTAATACTGTAGCTATATCTGTGGAAGATAACATGTGTGTTGTGGAGGGTGCGTTTGTTGGGGACGTTATAGTTGTTGTGCGTTTTTCTGTAGTAGATGCAACCGGTGTAGTTGAAGTCCCTACAGAAGATGCTGCAGACGCGGTTGAAGATTTACTGCTTGTAAACATGGGGGCTACAGTAGTGGGAAGAGTTGTGAGATCAACATGAGAGGTTGTGTGGTTCCATGCGTTACGATAGTCAGTTTCGTCTGCAAAGGCGAAACATAGTAAACCAAACTATATGTTTGTGCTGCTTACACACTATGAGGAAAGTACCATAATTAGGGTGTGGTCTCACCGGAGTTGCATCGGTCCGAAGAGCAGGAGTAGTAATGAATCTTGGAAGTTACAGGTCCTGTGACCACAGTCTTCGTAACGTTTTGCGGAGTTGAAGTACAACCTCTGTATACTTCGACGTGAAAACGTTCATGAGCCCCTAAAAACGAAAGAAATCAATTTCTAAAACTGAAAAACCCGAAATAGCAGGGCAAACGTATCTAAGACACGTGTATTGAAAAAACAAATATTTATTTACAGTCAAAAACCTGTTGCACCGGAAGTTATGTGCCTTACATTTCTAGTGCTTTTGTAACTTTAATGGCACACAGTGCCTTGTTGTAACGTGAGATTGGTTGACTTCTTAAATACAGATAGAAACACTTTGTATCTAATTTACACCTACCTGCAAATTCAGTGGTATGAATCGCTGTTGAACACCATTCCTCGATAGGTTTGGAGCAGCTGATGGGACTCCTGTTTTGAGTGCGAAAACAGTAATGAACACTTGTAGAGAGGGGACCGTAAGTTCCAGAACAAGTGATGCATTTTGGTCGGTTAGCTGAAACAGCAAAAAGCAGAAAGTCAACAAACTTTGTTGCAATCAAAACAAGGTTTGTCTTACGCCATCCGTCGTTGCAGCCGTTTGTCTGACAATTTTCGTGACATGAAAACTTTTTTAATTTTGTCCCTGCAACATCAGCACTTGTGCAAGCGGAAGGTTTAGTTTCGCTGCTTGAACATCCGCGTTCCATGCTGATGAGAGCATAGCCTGTAGGGAAGAAATATATTATACTTCATTGGGGATTGAAAATTTTTGATATTTTAATTATAAGTTTTAATCTAATCACCGCATTATCATTAGAAGGTTTTCGAAACCCAGAACAAGAAACGTATTGGAAGAGTGCATACTTTAACGCAGATGTTTCAAAGGGGAAGAATTTTCACTTTATATGGCATTCATGACAAGTTTTCTGAAGCTTAATTGGTACTGAACGGCTTTAACCACGACACCACGTAAATAATACTAATTTTGGGGTTTAACTATCACTGTAGTGTGTTCCAGCTTTATGCTTGTTAACATACCACTAGCGTCAGTTCCAGCGAAGTATTCCGCGGTTGAATAACAGTAGTTGCTCCCAACTGGACAAATCGTAGCTTTCACATCTGAACATGATCCGTTCCCTACAGAGTCTTTGCACTGGACGCAATACAGCCTTGGGGTTGCTTCCTCTACAGTGCTGGCTGTTTAAAACAAAAAGTTTAAATTTTAAAATAGCTAATCCCCTTAAAGCAGGGTCGCTGTAAGTGCTGCATATTCCGTTTAACGACAGTTGTAAAGGTACTAATGTACAGCTTCGATTTTTTAGAATTTTCATTACAAACTATGAGTTTAACCTACTGTTTTAGTCACCCAGTACTTTGGGCACCCACGGCCCTTACCGCAGGAAATGTGCGTGACAAGAAAAACCTGTTTTATCTCATGTCAGAAACTCACGTATTCCTGTGTTACAGTTGTCAGTGTTGCAAACCTCAGTACAGGTATACGATTTGTAGCCGTATATCAGGTAATGCGCTGATGGGTCTACTTTGCAATAACCGCTTTGAAGATAGCTGCCACACCCTCTTGACACCACGCTCCGAACTGTGTTGCCTCCTAGAGTGAAATAAAATTGTTTTGACACCTGCTCAGATAGAATGGTATGTGAATAAGATACCGACGATGCCTATATTTTCTGGCGAAATATAAATATCTTTTATTAAGAGCTAAGGGTAAATGACTCGCATACCAAAAGTTAAAGTTACTTGCTTAGATGAGTTTGCATTACGACAAACGACTTTTTCATCATCAGAAGTACTGGCTTTTTTTACGTTAGGACTATTTAAAGCTGTGAGTTGCGACATAAGTTACCGTTGGATTCAGACGAAAAAAGTGGATTGCCTGGAATAAATGACATGAATTTTATTAGAAAAGGAAACTTTTAGACCAGAGGTTTTAAACCGCCGGGAATTCCCCACTAGGGGGAATTTTTGTATTTTTAGNTTCATCATCAGAAGTACTGGCTTTTTTTACATTAGGACTATTCAAAGCTGTGAGTTTTGTACATAAGTTAGCGTTGGATTCAGGCGACTATAGTGGATTGCCTAAAATAAATGGCATGAATTTAATTAGAAACGGAAACTTTTAGATCAAATGTTTTAAACCGCGGGGAATTCCCCACTAGGGGGAATTTTTGTATTTTTAGGGGCAATTGTGTTGAAAATTGATCAAATTGGAAGAAAAAGGGTCGAGAACAACTGGCTTTCAGCAATTTCAGTTGCAAACTTGGTAATGTTAAGTAATTAAGTTCTACCTGAATCCAAGGTGTTTGTCTTTAATACAAAGCAGTACGAGTTCGAACCAGTGCACATTGACCCAGCAGGAAGAAGACCAGGTGAACTCCCGCAGTTGGAGTCGGTCTCGCCGTTGCATTGTAAGCAACTGATTCTTTCACCGGATATAGATTGACCACCTGAATGCAAAAGTAGCATTGATTTTGTCGTTCCAGCAGTTAAGTAGATATTTCAGAATACCAAGTTCACTTAAGAGAGACAAAAATTCACAATTCCAATCAGATCGCTCGCATTTTTTATGTTTGCCAACAAAATGTGACACGGAAAATTAAAAAATGGAGTCCCATATTTTCAGATTATGTTGGAGGACGACGTATTAGAAAACTGTCNTTTCATCATCAGAAGTACTGGCTTTTTTTACGTTAGGACTATTTAAAGCTGTGAGTTGCGACATAAGTTACCGTTGGATTCAGACGAAAAAAGTGGATTGCCTGGAATAAATGACATGAATTTTATTAGAAAAGGAAACTTTTAGACCAGAGGTTTTAAACCGCCGGGAATTCCCCACTAGGGGGAATTTTTGTATTTTTAGGGCCAATTTTGTTGAAAATTGATCAAATTGGAAGAAAAAGGGTCGAGAACAACTGGCTTTCAGCAATTTCAGTTGCAAACTTGGTAATGTTAAGTTCTACCTGAATCCAAGGTGTTTGTCTTCAACACAAAGCAGTATGAGTTCGAACCAGTGCACATTGACCCAGCAGGAAGTAGACCAGGTGAACTCCCGCAGTTGGAGTCAGTCTCGCCGTTGCATTGCAAGCAACTGATTCTTTCACCGGATATAGATCGACCACCTGAATGCAAAAGTAGCATTGATTTTGTCGTTCCAGATGTTATGTAGATATTTCAGAATACCAAGTTCACTTAAGAGAGACAAAAAGTCACAATTCCAATCAGATCGCTCGCATTTTTTATGTTTGCCAACAAAATGTGGCACGGAAAATTAAAAAATGGAGTCCCATGTTTTCAGATTATATTGGAGGACAGCGTATTAGAAAACTGTCAGTCCAACAATAAATGCATTACACACTCCTAAATTGTATGTGTTAAAAGTAAGCTTGTACTTTGTTGGCTGCAGTTTGTTCCAGTAAACCCTTGTTTACAAACACATAGACCGGTTAGATAATCGCAATATCCTTGTCCAGTTTCCACGCTACAGTTCGAGGTGCATTGCTTCAGATTCACTGAAAAGGGAAAAATATCTGTTTCGTTAGTCTGTCATATTTTGTAGACACAACTTTGGTCAAAAGGATACATCAAGTCCTAATGTTGAACAACTCACTGGGAGCTTGTATATAGTGAATACATTGTAATGCAAACACTTCAACAATCGCTGTTATGTCATCATCAGTGTTTTATATAATGCAAAGGCAACAAACAAAGGAATGGCGAAAATGCGTTCGTAGTTACAAAACTTAACGTCAAAAACTGTTTCTCATAAATAGATTGCCTCGGCCGTATCTAAGTATAAAGGCGTATCTAAGTACCAAAGCTTCTTAACTACGACCAACGGAAAAAATTTAAACATTGTGTAGTTGAATACATTTGCCTTGCCACAGAAACCGTAGCCTGGTTATAGCACTAAAAAACGGCTATCACAAAGTAGTGTATAACTGCACAGACTTGTAAAATGTACATGTACGGTGAAACAAATAGTAAATCGAGTTACATATTAAAAGAGATGAATAAGTTGTTAACATTTCGTTCAAGAACATCCCACCATGCTTACTTGTGGATAAAGTGTTGCAGTATGAAGAGGCACACGGGTGATAACACGTCACTTGTAACTGGTAGCTGTAGCTGTTTGTACATTTTGTGTGCGTGGGTATACCGGTAGTTGTGGCATCGTAATCGTTCGATGTACTGACGCAACCCCGATCAACTCGTGTAACCAGACCTTAATATAAATATGGATTGCTGTTATTTGTTCAAGCGTCGGCCTGATGGGCGCATTTGGCCTGTGACAAATTGCTGGTTTCCCACAGAACATATTAAACTATTCCTACTTCCTAAGTTATTTAATTAGTTTAAAGTCAGTTAGTACATTGCAAATAAATCAGTTAACTGCACGAAAGGATATTTAATAGAAAAAGTGCAGGGCAGCGAAGACCTTGTCATCAACCACCCCATTTCAAATGTCCCTGCTCAGCTTTCTTTAATATTTATGTTTAATATCTTCTAGTATGCGACTCGCACAATCGTATCATTCGAAGTTATTTCTTCACCGACAAACCTAATTTATGTTTGCGACTCGCGTGCTTGCGCAAAAACACTTTAGCGGCCCCAGGTGTAGCCCTAGTTTTGCAAATAAAATTGCTCTTAGATCGACCTAATTGTTTTTGAAAGTACTGGTTTCTGCCATTTTCACTGTAAAGCGCACAACTTAGGACCACCGCATGTCCATGCATCGACTTACCTTCATCCAAAACAAACTTGGTTTGGCAATAATAAGTGTAGAAGGCGTTGGATGGACAAGTGACGTCGCGAGCTGAGCTGGTATCGTCGAAGCAAGGATCTCTAAGGCCTGGCTCGCCACGGTAGTAAGTAGCGCTGCATGTTTTGCAACCCAAAGCGTCGAGCCCTAATACATAAAAAGCATTAGTATGGAGTTGAAGTTAACTTGTAGGGCAGCACCTTTTGTATCAGCACTAACAATCAGTATTTTTAAAATGCTACACTCAATACTTGAATGCTCTCATTTGGTGTAAAACCAAATAAGCATGGTACTATTGGATAGCGTAATCTTAGACTCTAGGCACATATAGACAGCTCACAAGTAAACAAATAGTCCTTTGAACAAGCTCACATCAATAAGGTAACGAGGCATTTCTGTTACATACAATACATTTATAATATCAAACCAACTTATAATGTCTCCCACCTGGCAAACNCTTTGAACAAGCTCACATCAATAAGGTAACGAGGCATTTCTGTTACATACAATACATTTATAATATCAAACCAACTTATAATGTCTCCCACCTGGCAAACTTGCCAATAATATCACCAACACTGTGTACATTGTCATTTTCTTCACAAGGCAAATTGCCCTAATCAACTGTTCCTGCTCTCAGCTTAACTACTCTCAACTGACACAAACCCATAACAAACATTGTAACTTGTATGTGGGCAGTGTTTTGCCTCCACTATGTCTCAGATTAACGCAGGATGTAGGTAGGCCTTGTTTGTTTCACAAGTAGTAATTGCGCACCCGGAAAACGTAATGAGTGAATCAAAGGTTTTGTTTGTGTTGGCCGAACAAGCCTTTTCCGGCTATAAATAATATGATCCACCGCTTCATGAGTGGCTACTGTTATACATTGAGGCTTAGTATTAAAAGTGCCTTGCAAGGCTGTATGTTTGTTGCTGCTCAAAAACAGCCAATGTTGGCACAATTTTTTGCGTCGTTGTGACAAAATTAGGATATGGCATTTATTTCTACGTAACCCGATGGTTGGAAAAAATATGTGTTAAAGTAGAAATTAGATTCAATATGCTCCACTACAAATCATTCGTTTGTAACTTAACCAACTGTTTGTATTCAAAAGTGCAGGTTTGTTTACAGAGAATAGAATACGTAATTATAGGACACAACAAGATATCATTCGTAATCAAACGTTATTCCGGTGCCTTTAAGCTTTTCGGAAAATATTTCGTCAAGTCGTTTCGACTGTTCTTCGGTGAAATACTCTTTCCAACCTCCAACTTGACCTTAAAAAAACACCCTTTGAGTTCTATTTTTCTACTGTCACCACTTTAATACAAACAGAAATAGGCATTTGGTTAGACAGGAGGCAAAGCCACATGTCATCGAGAAGCCGGGTAATTTCTTAAGATCGTAATCCATATTTTAAAGGAAACAAGTTTTAATTTGCAATGTTATTTGCTGCAACTACATCTTTACCAACCTTTTCGAAACATTTGCAGTTCCTTGAATAATTTGCCGTCTGCCAAATCCCCGTCTTCTGCGCGTTGTTTCATTTGGTCAATCGATGTTTTCTCGCAAATTTCTGCCGCCTCATCATGACTCAGCGGTTTACCGATAAAATCGGCAATTTTTGACACCTCTTCAATCGGGTTCTGCAAGCAACAGCAAAATGATTTTTCAAAATATGTTTCCTTTAACTGCGACACCCACCAACCTTTTTCATGTCCTCATAATTGAGAAAGAGAAATTTAGGATGTTTTCTGTAAGGGAACCAAGACAAGATGTGGCTAGGATAGAACTCGCCTTCTTTTGAATGAGTTGGTATCTTCCCTTGAGATAAAACACACTTTGGTGTCAAAAATTGGACAAAGGATGAAACGCATTAACACTATACCAAGGGAAATACTGCACAAGTTTGCTTTATACCGATAAACCAATTATAGGTTCAAACACCCTTGCAAATGACCTTTGGACCAATAGATGTTGACACTAAAATTGCTGAGACAGATTAAGAAATTACCTGCAATGTAGTTCTCAAGCCAAGCGTCCCAATCATCTGATATGATATCCCTGTACCCAGTTGCTCGTCTGTATGGCAGTTTGTTGAAAAAGTGGAAACATGAAACAGCCTGATCTTTGGGGTTGCGCATCATGTATATTATCTGTATAAGTCACCAGTACCTGTCTGTAACCTCGCATACACATATGTTGCTAGTACTGATGCAATCATGTTTGTTGGAATTGGGCCCAAAAAAGTGGGCGACCTGTAAAACAACTCATTTTTTACCTTAATATCTTTCTCCAGATATTCGTCAACGTTTAAAATCTGACTGGGAAGGTGAGATACAAGCACTCTTCGCTTCCATGGCAAATGATCCATTAACTTGAGAGTGCAGACTAAGAATAAAACTAAAAAGTTTAAGTTGTTAGTTAATGGGTGTTACACAATACCTGGACCAGCTTCTATGTATGTAAGTGGCATGGGGACAGCCCTTGTCAAACGGTCAAGTTCCTTGTCTTGTCCGTACAAAATCAGTCTCACAATTTCCCGAGCCCATGTAGTTCCTGTGTAAGATTCATAAGTAAAGTTTAAATGTTGCAATAACTTGTACTGTTGCGCTTTTTTAGCAAATACAATATGTATTGCAAACGTTTTAACAAAGGCTGTTGTCAACATCACAATAAGTTCCCTGGCAGATATTTTTTTGGTTGCGCTTCTGTTATGGTCGAAAACCGTGTTACTTCTTAGTTTAGTTTATAGTTTGTATCCACCTGTCTTCATATGCGTAGCCACAATAACGTCGCCATCACGGGGTCGCCAATTATTATAGGCAAATTTAATAGTTTCCTTTGGAAAATTTCCTCCGAAAAGATGACCTTTCCACGTCGACATTTGACCTTCAGGCATTGCTTCGAAAAACGAGTTGAGTTCAGGAAGGTATTGTCGGCATTCCTCCGGCATTTTAGACAGCAGCTCATCCATTTTGTTTGTTTTGTTAGTTTTGAAGCTTTTATTAAACAAATTGCTGAGCAAGGTATGGTGTAAACATATTTGTTTAAAAGTTTAGCCTTTAATGACATCTTGTTTAAATTTATTTGATTTACTTTACTTATTTACTCTTGTGTTATTGCAATTGACCTAAATTGAAATCGTAAACTGCTGAACTCAAAACTCATAGACTACATTTTCTGTGTGTTATACGTGATAGTTCATACGCAACTACATTTACTTGTACTCATTTTCAACATGAAATCAAACTGCTTACACGCTATGCAACTTTAATGCACCAACAGGCTACGCCGCAGTGAAAAAAACACTATCACTCCCCTCGGCCTACAGAAAAAACGCTTTTGCCCAAAGATTTTTTTCCGTACCCCCCTAATAACAATAGGCTGAACGAATAGGTCCGAATATTATTTCAATTCTGATACCTAAGCGTAAGGATTGCAACATCTAACTCCCAGTCCCTTTGTAGATTGGGCAAAGTTACGATCGCGTCCTTGCCCGTCGTGTACCCTTACCTGGTAACGTTGAATTAAATCTGTGTTTGCCTACCCCTCTTGTGCAGTGGCGTAAATAGCAATTCAGCAGATGCGTTCAGGCATGAAACCAGACGATGTTTGCCAATTTTGTTTGTTTAAAGTGTTNATGAGGTGTTGGCTGAAACAAAAACATTGAGTTTCTTGTGTTTTCTCTGAAATATTGCAACAGTACTCCATGGAATCGTAAATTAAGTCAGAAATTTCCAACTTTAGAATTTCCAAAGTCAGGACCAACTTTAGGTTGGAATACCAACTAGATAGAAAACTAATTATGAACCCTTAGCTACAGAAGTGATTTTAAACATATTTTTATGGAATGAACCAATTTTTTGACGTGGCATATTGAACTTGAAACCCGGTAACTACGAGTAAAATCAGTCTTGATGCAAACACAGCTCCGTATGGGCAGAAAGCTCAACCACAAAACTAAATGTCCAAAGGCTGTTTTTCTTTCACACTAATTAAACCAAATGTTTGCCATTAAAAAAATTTGCAGATATTGGTGAAACACCTGTAAATGTCTTGATGCACACGATAGTGTGTCACTGTGCGGGAAACACATACAAAATGCTCTTTAGCCCAGAGAGATTAAAATTTATTACTTACTCCATATCCAGCCCTCGCCCGGTCCGCTCAAGGAGTTTACAACAGGAACGCAGTAATAACTCATTAACAATGTGGCAAATACTCCACTTAGGAGAACCTTAGAATACATATTTCGCGAGAATTTTTCCACAGTATGTTCCACAACGCACCTTCTGTACAGACAACTCTAAAAAGTTTCACTTTATGCACGTGCTACATGCCGCCGAAATTTGAGACTTCTTTTCATTGACATTTAATAACAATGCTGTACGTAGCTTTCCATCCTGTAAAGCTTAAATTTTTGTCCATCTGTTTTTAACTCTCTTGTTATACTCTCTTTTATGTTAACCCCACCTTCATAGAACAGGGGTTGCAGAACCTTTGGCTATTGCCGGCCGCATAAACGTTTATTGTCATAAAGATGTCATAAAATAATAGGATTTATCTCACAATAACTATAGTTCCCAAAATGTAATGAAATACCGAAGTTTTTTATGACTAAACCCTGCTCTTGTTGTTCCAGTTACTGTAGCAACTTTTTTTCATACCGAAGCAAAAGAGTTTTTATCAATGCAAGGTCACCAATATATTTAATAGACACATGCGCGGCCCTATAAAATATTACCCATGTGTGCGAGCGGCTGTATGGCCAAAGGTTATGCACCCCAGGTTGGCAGGACATCATCTCATGTCCGAAGTCTCCCCCACGATGATGAGGATGTGTACAATTTTCAACCTCAATTCGCAAAACGAACGTTTCCGTTTGTGGTGAAAAACAGGAACTTTTTTACCCTTTCCACTGATTAAGGCTCGGGTCATGCTATACGAAGCGTTGATTTTGTATTAAACTGCCATCATGCAAAGTGTGACAATTTGGTACAAATTTATTTAGAAGTCGACTTTTTCAGACAAGGCGTCCACTGTACTCTCCACAAAACCCTTGTCATGCAGTAACACACCCAGGAACTCGGCGAACACGCTCTGTTGTAGCATTCAGAAATTCCGCATGATCTGTTGCCTGAAACAAAGCGCAATTGTGGTGAATATTCAATTTGAAAGAGGAGCTGCATAAAAAAAGGAATTATAGACGAAATATATTTAATGTTATATTTTGCAAACATGACTTGAGATCTACTAAAACATTTTTCAGACAATACCATAAAACTATTTTGTCATCCATTTGAGTGCCTATAAAACTCATCCTCATTTCGGTTCAATATTAAAGTTTTTCACACACAAAAACATTATGACATCCAACCCATACTTACTCCATATCCAGTCCTCTCCAGGCTGATCCAAAGAGTTAATAACAGGAACACAGTAATAACTCATCAACAGCATGAAAAACACCCCACCTAGCATAACGTTGGAAAACATATTTACCGTACAAGTGTTAACGCCGAGATATAACAAATAAGCGTCTGTAGAGTCTGGTCTATACCACCCACTGCAAAATACCCGTCTATGGTTGTTTGTTATTCATGCTGTTGTCAGCCGTTTTACTTTTATCTTGCCTACGCCTGTGTCAGCGTTTAAAATCGGGGTAATTTGAGACATATTTCACTAACATTTAATGGTTATATTTCACACAACTCCCTATCATGTTAAAGCATAAACTTATGTCCGTCTGTTTTTGGCATAAAACTTTAGTTTCTCTTTACTTTGTTTTCTCTGTAACTGCTGCGAGAAACATTCGAACGAGAATCTTTTCCGAGCCATGACAGAGAATGAGACCCAAAGCAAAACAACTACTTGTTACCTTAAATGAGTGCAAAAATAGTGCATATTTACTAATTGGATTTATGTTGTTTTTGGCAGAGTGTTTAGCTTGTAAAATGTTGTATTCCAAATGGCCACAAATGCTTATTCCCACCCCTAACTGTTTTCACCAACGTTTCTCCCCAGTCTTAACCCCCCATCACGCCAAACTCACTCTACAATGCGACTCCCGTCACAAAACGCCTGTAATGACGGTATAGCTACAGCGCGTTTAACATCAATGCATCATTTGTATCCTCTATTATTTTCAGACGATCTTGAGCAATGCCTCGTCAAGTTTGTCGTATTTTATAGGCAAACATCAGACACGTAAAGCTGTTAGAGGCTGTCTCGGAATTTGTTTTGTCCAAGTAGGCTACAGCGTGTATAGGAATAGGAATCTCTTTAACCTGGACGCGCCAATTTGTAAAGCAAATTTTAATTGGCGTATGCAATGAATTAGACGTGCCTAGAAATTACAATACTGCAGCCAACTTGAGCTCAGTCAAGCTATACGGGCAAGCATAAATGTTTTTTTTGCATTCAAACTGGTAATTTGAGCTTAAACTTGCCTTAAAAGTATACGCCCCAAAATACATCTTATTTCTGCCTACCTGGCCTCGTATCGCAACACATTATAATTATCATTTATCGCATCATATCTGTGTATTTATTTCACCCAAACACTAGGTTTAGGGGTATAATTAGGTGTGTTCATGACAAATCACCCATCCAGTTCTTCTTCCTGGCACCATGAGCATGCAGATGCATCGAGTCGGAGATGTACAACGCATGTTGTAACAGTGTTTAGGAGAAACGCACGTTCCTCCTATATCTGAAAGACAACAATTTAATTTTCGTCAAAAAAGTGATGTTTTTTTTAAAAAAAAGCTCCGACAACTTCTAGTGCATTATTTTATCCCAACTCTNAACTACCAAAAAACTTTTATGAAGTGAATGCATTGTAATGCAGACGTTTCAAAAATCGCTGTTGTAATTACCATCAGTAATGTTTTTAATTATGCTTAAATCCGTGTCTTGAGAAACAAGTTAAGTTATAGTGAAGAAATAATATATTTATGCTATAACAGCAGGTCTCCATACCCTGCGGCCGTGGATGTTATTACGCCATGCACATGTGTATTTAAGTTGGCTATATGTAAGGCGTCGTGTGTAGCCAGTTTGATGGAACTAATTTTGCAAAGCAGAGTTTTCAAGGACTAACCATTTGTAGTAGCGATTTCGATTGCTATAGTGAGGAATGTTGCTGATGGCATCTTGATTTCTAATTAAGTTCATCTCATTGCACTTCTAGGCCCGAGGTATTAGGGAACTGCCAGATAAATCTTGTTACTTTTCAACAGTAAATTTAAAAACTCACTGGCGGCCGTTGGTGAAACAATGTCTGTGATGCGGCCGGAAATAGCGAAAAGTTCGGGCACCCCCGTCTTTTGCCATAGCGTTTGAACGTAGGTGTCTTTGTGCATTAGTCTGACACTAATAGTTTGTTTTGAAATTTGGTAATTGTCTCACCACATTTTTGCTATTACACAATTCTTTTTACTTTGCACAACAACCCACGCAATGACCATCACACATTTAAACTTTGAGACATGGAATCCATTCTGTTCGCCACCCAATACTTGCCATGCAGTAGCAAACCATTGTGTGGGGCGAACACACTTTGTTGAAACACCAACTGAATCCGCATGAGGTGTTGGCTGAAACAAAAACATTGAGTTTCTTGTGTTTTCTCTGAAATATTGCAACAGTACTCCATGGAATCGTAAATTAAGTCAGAAATTTCCAACTTTAGAATTTCCAAAGTCAGGACCAACTTTAGGTTGGAATACCAACTAGATAGAAAACTAATTATGAACCCTTAGCTACAGAAGTGATTTTAAACATATTTTTATGGAATGAACCAATTTTTTGACGTGGCATATTGAACTTGAAACCCGGTAACTACGAGTAAAATCAGTCTTGATGCAAACACAGCTCCGTATGGGCAGAAAGCTCAACCACAAAACTAAATGTCCAAAGGCTGTTTTTCTTTCACACTAATTAAACCAAATGTTTGCCATTAAAAAAATTTGCAGATATTGGTGAAACACCTGTAAATGTCTTGATGCACACGATAGTGTGTCACTGTGCGGGAAACACATACAAAATGCTCTTTAGCCCAGAGAGATTAAAATTTATTACTTACTCCATATCCAGCCCTCGCCCGGTCCGCTCAAGGAGTTTACAACAGGAACGCAGTAATAACTCATTAACAATGTGGCAAATACTCCACTTAGGAGAACCTTAGAATACATATTTCGCGAGAATTTTTCCACAGTATGTTCCACAACGCACCTTCTGTACAGACAACTCTAAAAAGTTTCACTTTATGCACGTGCTACATGCCGCCGAAATTTGAGACTTCTTTTCATTGACATTTAATAACAATGCTGTACGTAGCTTTCCATCCTGTAAAGCTTAAATTTTTGTCCATCTGTTTTAAACTCTCTTGTTATACTCTCTTTTATGTTAACCCCACCTTCATAGAACAGGGGTTGCAGAACCTTTGGCTATTGCCGGCCGCATAAACGTTTATTGTCATAAAGATGTCATAAAATAATANAAGAACTACGCAGTTGATTAACCGTCAGCTGCACTTTTATTTGTTCTGTTGTGGGAAGTTGAATTTGCAACTTTCATAATTTCCTTTCGATCTACAGGATTTCTCTCGTGCAGACTCCAACCTGTTGTCTTATATGCAAAAGACTACTTGCATAGAAAAGTACAAACAGATGTTGTGTAGAAACCCGCTTTGAGTAGGTAAGGACTCCAGCCGGTTTGGTTTATTACACAACTTGCCAGTACATCTTCAAGAAAACAACTCTTGCGAGTAATTGTCTATTTCAAGTGCGCGCGTCTCAATGTTCGTTGTACCTTTTCCATAGTTTAAATATATGTATTGAGTTGTCCGCACCTCGTTGCGAAGGACGTACCGTACCTTCTGATGGTCTTTGTTGCGTAATATACTATCATATTTAGTTAGAGACAGTCTCGGAATATATTTTCTGCAAAAACAGAGCGCGCATTTTAAACAGGAAAATTGTTCAAACCCGACGTTGTAAGGTTAATAATACTTGCAAGTTAGACTGACTGGATTGATGTNCAGTCTCGGAATATATTTTCTGCAAAAACAGAGCGCGCATTTTAAACAGGAAAATTGTTCAAACCCGACGTTGTAAGGTTAATAATACTTGCAAGTTAGACTGACTGGATTGATGTCTATACCTCTTTATGAAATTGCAAAATAGCAGTTTAGTAAACTGTATTGTATTTAAAAATGCCATTAGAGCCGCTATGGGTGCCCTAATTCAAAAAGGTGCCGCACAACAAAACATGGATGGCAGACAGACAAACTGCCTGCTACAAACATATTGCGCATATTCATTCCCGCACTCATTGAGTTGATATAGTCTGTTGCAAAAACTTTCAGTTGTTCTGTTGTGGGAAGTTTCATTTACAACTACAAATATTTCCTTTCGAGTAACAGGATTTCTCTCCTGTTTGTTCCAAGCTGTTTCCCCTTGATGTTGTTTTGCGAAACGTTCGATCATGCTTGAAATGAAAATCAATCTAAACGTTTAATGAATTTGTTCTCAGGCGCCACCTAGTGCTAAAAACCTCCCACAGGGGGCGCTGTTGACCACGTTTAGAATCACTGGCCCATCTACTGACTGTTTCTGACGGTTTGTTAACAGTAGGATATTGTTGCGAAATAAAAATTATAAAAATCATGAAACGCAGAAAATCGTATTTTGCCCAAGATCCGGTACTCCCTGAAAATCAAGGTACTTACTACTCAAAACGGTACCTGGCACGCACAACTTACTACATACCGTACCGTACTGTCATCCTTGCTTATGATTTATAATGCAAACGGTTCTCCAGGAGGCAAAACGACTACGAGTTCAATATGTCCGATGCCTGGTGAAACAAAATTCCAGCAGGCAACCTTAAGCTGTGTATTACGCGGGCAAACACCAAACAAGCGAACTGGTTGGCAGTAGTTTCGGAATATATTTTATGCAATCAAATCGTCACGCCTATCTGTAAGGCAACTTTGATTAAGTTGTGCAACGAATCTGAATTAAAACTTGCTAAAAAGTACAATACTTCTCTAAATACCTTTCATTTCTGCCTGTCTGACCTCATATTGCAACTCACTGTAACACACAAAATTTCGTTTCTCACACGTCCGTGTATTAACCCACGCAACTCAGGGTTTAGGGGGAATTCTATAGTGGTGTTGACAGGTAACCCATTCACCACGTCTTCCGGGCGTCATGAGCATGCAGATACAATCATGCCAAGATGCACAACGCAACTCGAAGCATACTACAGGTTGAAGGCATACTCCATTTATAGCTGAAAGATAAAATTTCCACTTTCTCTTTAATTTGTAATTTTATTGTGTTAAAGTCGACTTTAGTCTTGTGTGTCAGTAATGTGCTTTCATTTTCATCAATAAAATTGATGTTTTTNTCTGTAAGGCAACTTTGATTAAGTTGTGCAACGAATCTGAATTAAAACTTGCTAAAAAGTACAATACTTCTCTAAATACCTTTCATTTCTGCCTGTCTGACCTCATATTGCAACTCACTGTAACACACAAAATTTCGTTTCTCACACGTCCGTGTATTAACCCACGCAACTCAGGGTTTAGGGGGAATTCTATAGTGGTGTTGACAGGTAACCCATTCACCACGTCTTCCGGGCGTCATGAGCATGCAGATACAATCATGCCAAGATGCACAACGCAACTCGAAGCATACTACAGGTTGAAGGCATACTCCATTTATAGCTGAAAGATAAAATTTCCACTTTCTCTTTAATTTGTAATTTTATTGTGTTAAAGTCGACTTTAGTCTTGTGTGTCAGCAATGTGCTTTCATTTTCATCAATAAAATTGATGTTTTTATGAATAATGTTGAAACTTTGAAACTTTAAGAACAAAGTAAACAAACTTACGTCTGTACAAGGCAGAAGAAATGCTCCAGTGAGAAGTGAAGACCAGGACAGTCAACAAAACTCCGAAAAATGAGTTGGATAACATTTTAGGCTCAAGCTGTTAAAACTGAAAGAAAAAAGTAAAATATTTTTCCGACAAATAATCGACACGGCTCTTGATCTTGATTCGTCGAACACAAATTGTCTGCCGCAATACTGGTCGTAACCACACAACGTAAAATATGAACTAAGCACGCAGTCAGCCTTCTGCTCAACTTATAGTTGTTCTGTTGTAGGAAGTTAAGTTTGTAACTTCATATGTTTCCCTTTGAGTAACAGGACTTCTGGCCAGCTCGTTCCAAGCTGCTTCCTTTCATGTTCCAGTTATCATCCATTAAATTGTGCGTGCCACGTACCGTGGCGAAGAGTGTATTGTACCTTTTTGAGGATTTCTGCTCTGTACTTTACTTTACCATCGTACCGTCTCGGAATGTATCTTCTGCAAGCACAGCGCGCGCACTTTGAAGAGGAAAATCATTTAATCCTACACGTCCATTTGTAAGACGGTTTGGATTGCAACTTTCTATATTTCCCTTTGAGTAACAGGATTTCTCTACAGCTCGTTCCAGGCTGTTTCCTTGTCATGCAGTAACACACCCAGGAACTCGGCGAACACACTCTGTTGTAGCATTTAGGAATTCCGCATGATCTGTTGCCTGAAACAAAGCGCAATTGTGGTGAATATTCAATTTGAAAAAGGAGCTGCATAAAAAAACGTAATTAGGCGAAATATATTTATTGTTATATTTTGCAAACTTGACTTGAGATCTACTAAAACGTTTTTCCGATAATACTATAAAATTATTTTGTCATCCATTTGAGTGTCTATAAAACTCATCGTCATTTCGGTTCAATATTAAAGTTGTTCACACACAAAAACATTATGAAATCCAAACCATACTTACTCCATATACAGTCCTCTCCAGGCTGATCCAAAGAGTTGATAACAGGAACACAGTAATAACTCATCAACAGTATGAAAAACACCCCACTTAGCATAATTTTGGAAAACATATTTACCGTACAAGTGTTAACGCCGAGATATAACAAATAAGCGTCTGTAGAGTCTGGTCTATACCACCCACTGCAAAATACCCGTCTATGGTTGTTTGTTATTCATGCTGTTGTCAGCCGTTTTACTTTTATCTTGCCTACGCCTGTGTCAGCGTTTAAAATCGGGGTAATTTGAGACATATTTCACTAACATTCAATGGTTATATTTCACACAACTCCCTATCATGTTAAAGCATAAACTTATGTCCGTCTGTTTTTGGCAAAAACGTTTCTCTTTACTTTGCTTTCTCTGTAACTTCTGCGAGAAACATTCGAACGAGAATCTTTTCCGAGCCATGACAGAGAATAAGACCCAAAGCAAAACAACTACTTGTTACCTTAAATGAGTGCAACATATTTACTAATTTGATTTGTGTTGTTTTTGGCAGAGTATTTAGCTTGTAAAATGTTATATTCCAATTATTGTTGGATGTCCACAAATGCTTATTCCCACCCCTAACTGTTTTCACCAACGTTTCTCTCCAGTGTTAACTCCCCATCACGCCAAACTCACTCTACAATGCGACTCCCGTCACAAAACGCCTGTAATGACGGTATAGCTACAACGCGTTTAACATCCAATGCATCATTTATATCCTCTATTATTTTCAAGCGATCTTAAGCAATGCCTCGTCAAGTTTGTCATATTTTACAGGCAAACATCAGACACGTAAAGCTGTCAGAGGCTGTCTCGGAATTTGTTTCGTCCAAGTAGGCTACAGCGTGTATAGGAATAGGAATCTCTTCAACCTGGACGCGCCAATTTGTAGAGCAAATTTTAATTGGCGTATGTAATGAATTAGACGTGCCTAGAAATTACAATACTGCAGCCAACTTGAGCTCAGTCAAGCTATACGGACAAGCATAAATGGTTAGAAGCAGCCTCGGAATATGTTTTTTTGCATTCAAACTGGTAATTTGAGCTTAAACTTGCCCTAAAAGTATACGACCCAAAATACATTTCTGCCTACCTGACCTCGATCGTATCGCAACACATTACAATTATCATTTATCGCATCATATCTGTGTGTTTATTTCACCCAAACACTAGGTTTAGGGGTATAATTAGGTGTGTTCATGACAAATCACCCATCCAGTTCTTCTTCCTGGCACCATGAGCATGCAGATGCATCGAGTCGGAGATGTACAACGCATGTTGTAACAGTGTTTAGGAGAAACGCACGTTCCTCCTATATCTGAAAGACAACAATTTCATTTTCGTCAAAAAAGTGATGTTTTTTTTAAAAAAAAAGCTCCGACAACTTCTAGTGCATTATTTTATCCCAACTCTTGGTTCAAACATATTGAAGCTTCAAGAATAAGGTAAACAAACCTACCGAAGAACCTGGCAGAAGAAACGCTCCAGTGAGAACTGAAGACAAGTACAGTCAGCAAAACTCCGAACAAAGTGTTGGATAACATTTTAGACTCAAGCTATTGAAACTGGAAATAAAACGTAACATATTATCCGACAACTGTTTCAAATCTTGATTAGCCGCGCAAAAGTCGGTCGTTACTTCTTGACGTAGAACAAGAACTACGCAGTTGATTAACCGTCAGCTACACTTTTATTTGTTCTGTTGTGGGAAGTCGAATTTGCAACTTTCACAATTTCCTTTCGAATTACAGGATTTCTCTCGTGCAGACTCCAGCCTGTTGTCTTATATGCAAAACGAACGAGACTATTTGCACAGACAAACAAATATTGTGTAGAAACCAGCCTTGAGTAGGTAAGGACTCCAGCCGGTTTGGTTTATTACACAACTTGCCAGCACCTCTTCAAGAAAATAACTCTTGCGAGTAATTGTCTATTTCAAGTGCGAGCGTCTCAATGTTCGTTGTACCTTTTCCATAGTTTAAATATATGTATTGAGTTGTCCGTACCTCGTTGCGAAGGACGTACCATACCTTTTGATGGTCTTTGTTGCGTACCATACTATCATATTTAGTTAGAGGCAGTCTCGGAATATATTTTCTGCAAAAACAGAGCGCGCATTTTAAACAGGAAAATTGTTCAAACCCGACGTTGTAAGGTTAATAATACTTGCAAGTTAGACTGACTGGATTGATGTCTATACCTCTTTATGAAATTGCAAAATAGCAGTTTAGTAAACTGTATTGTATTTAAAAATGCCATTAGAGCCGCTATGGGTGCCCTAATTCAAAAAGGTGCCGCACAACAAAA
>QXVZ01031383.1:0-14231 GCA_008931825.1 Phallusia fumigata
TGAAAAGAGTTCAAAAACAGTATGTTATCATAGAAAACGTTTTACAAAACTGAAACTTGCTTTACAAAAATAAACCCTCTTAATATGCCCTCTTTTTCGTTTTACTTTGTTAACACCTTGTTTAGCCCTTCATAAGTTTTTGCTGCTTTTTTACCAAGATGTATCTAAAATGACTCAACTATTTTCAATTTAATGGCACACAGAGCAGGGAGTGTTGGGAACTTTAGTAATTTGTGGTTTTCTGCAGTTCTTCATTGGAATCAAACATCGACAAACTTCTACTTAACGTTGACACCGACCCACAAACTTTGCAATCCATGCAGCAACTGATACAATGGGTGGCTGACGTGACGTTGTACCTCCTTGCATCTGCCCCTATCACGGTATGTCAAGCGATGTGTAAAACTTACTAGAAATTCCTCACGTAGTTAGCTTGAAAACTACAGGTTTGCCGTAGTCTGCTGTTTGGTGTGACGATTTCACTTAACACTGTGCAAAAAGCTTAGACATTTGGCTTCAAGACCACAAGGTTTTGGGTTCTAATCCCGTCCCAGGCGCTTGTGTTTCCCTGAACGACATAGCTTCAACCGAATCATCGAAATTGTAGTTTGACGGTAGAACTATTTCGAGCGTAACGATCAGGCGTTGTTCCGCCCACCGAAAATCAAATGCAGCCAACAAACAAGACACAACCGCATCTTTAAGAAAGCAGTTGTTCTAGGAACACAATTAAAACACGGATTTAAAACTCCTTTCCTTTTTTTTCTTTGCACGTGTATATCACTGGCGGTTTTTAGCTTCTCATCACTGATGATGACCACAACGATTGTTAAAACGTTTGCACCCATTATGTACACGCTCATCGACTGCTAAGTTTTGAACTCAGCAATTTGTTGTAGTTATACCAGAAGCAGACGAGCCGGCCTGGCGCCTCCCTTTACCGAAACCGACCTTGGTTGTCGATTCTCCGTGAGATGTTGGTGATTATCCGGGTGTGGGGGCTGCTCAAGTCGGCCTGCTCACCCATCTTCACTCTGCTCGACACAAAACTCGACGTCCTTGCGCATGCGTACAAGCTTGTGACGTCACTGTGGCAGACGAGTAAGTTGTCTTCTGGTTTCTTAAGATGTTTATTTGTTTCAAAAGTCTTGTATCTCAATGAGACTATTAATTTATTGCCAAAGTTACTTTTGTTGGATTTTTTGGGGGAGATCAGTGAGTTTTGTGTTAATCTGTTTCCTAATTATTCCTTTTGAAGCTTTTTAAATTTTTTTATGTTTAGCGAGATAGATTTTCCTGTTTGTTGCCTGAATAAATATGGCGAAAGCCACTTTTTATCAGTTTTTGTTGTGTTTTGATGTTACTCCCGGAATGTTTTTAACGTTTATAAAGAAAAATGGAACACCTTATTTAAATTATTCATTTTTCAAAAGCTACTCAGAAATCAATATATTCGATAAAAATATTTTTTCAAGTTGCCTTTAGAAATGAGGTTTTTAATATCCTGTATAAGTTAAGTTTTAATATCCTGTATAATTTTTTAATGTTTACAGGCGGGGACATGAAGGAACCAGACCCGGCTGCGATGAACGAATGTAGTTTGCTTGCCTGCCAACTCGTCGTGCCCCCCTTGGAGGTTATACCGCCACCTAACGGCGTCCTTAATCACATTAGATCGTACAATGGCGAGACTACGTAAGTTGGCAACATGCTCATGATCTTAGAATCAGGATGCCGAGGGTTCGAATTTCGTGACTGTTCACTCTCAGGCCGGGTTCGTCTCGCCACCAAAATTATCCGGCCCGCAGCCTCTTTACAAATTGCCTGCTTGTTGGAAGCTACTTTATGAGAAATTGTACTTTATGTGTCGGAACAAAGCTTTGATTCACCGTTCATCTGTGCGCATGCGCGATAAATGTTTGTTTCATAGTTAGATAATCTGATCAAAATATCCTAAACTTGCAAAACAGTAGTAGGAACGCAATTGTAAGTGAAAAATGAGTAGGGGCCTTGCTGATCTTGGTTTGGCCGCAACTTGGAGAAGGTTGTCGAACCTATAGCTTTAAGCAGTTTCGGATTTGCCCCAAAGCTAAACACGCTAATATAATTGTGAAAGAAATTAAATAATGTAAACCTGGACATAACCCTGCATCAGTGTTCGAAATTCCTCCTGGGATAGGCTTCTGTCGTGGGTTCGAATCCCACAACAGGTAAATTTTTTCAACCCGCGCCTTGCTGAATTAAAATGCTTGATAGGGCGGCTTTTCATTCGGTATAATGCCTCTTGTAGGTCTGGCGTATTGAGGTTTACATAACCGCTTGCTTATATTACCCTGTCATACACACACAGGTTTGTGTTTGGTTCACCTCAGCCCGACATGCATCTCACTTCATCACGTCAGCAAACTATGGAATATGTGAACAACAGCGCCACCTCTGGTAAGATCGACGCACTCAGGCGTGTCTTCCTGGGGAAAACCCCAAACCAGGACCTCAAGGAATGCACAAGGTATAAAAATGTCGTTTTTAGCCGATTTTTAAAGCTAAAATCCTTCGCCGGAATTTGGGTCGAATGTACAATGTTTTATCAGTATATTAGGAAGAGAAACTTTTGAAAACTTTTTAAACTTTAATACTTTCCACTACAAATTTATTAGTATTAACTTTGAAATCCAGAATTCCCCCCTTGCAGATAAAAAAATCCCCCCAAATAGAGATTTACCCCTGGATGGGAACCCCGACATCCAAGAAAAAATCCCCCCCCCCCTGAAGCAAATGTATCGGCTGAAACCCCCTCCCCGCCTCGTTACCCTAATTCTATTTCTGTATTTAGATGCGGAATAACAACAATGTACAACTCGATGCCACGGGCCACACTCAAAGTTTGGGATCAACGCTTCATTAAAAACTGTCTCTGTGGCGGACATTGGAGACTTCTAACTTCAACTGCGGGATTTTTGCCCTAAATTTCCCGCAGAACGCCTAAAAAAACTATTCAAACCTGCTTGGAACCACCATTGCTCCTTTTGAGTTCTAAAATATCGCGCAAACCATTATGATGCATGGGATACGTTTGTTACACTGCCAAGTGCCAATCATTTTACAAATAAAAAAATCGTGAAAGTTTGGTGAGATATAATGTGCAGCGCCGAGAGCGGCCAGTCAATCGCTTTGTAGTCGTTAGGTTGTGGGTTCTAATCGCGGCTAAGTTACTGGTGTTTTCTTGTAGTTAACCAAACTAAATTCCGTTCACATTAAATTAGATGCTTTAATGTGGAAATGATTTAAAAACCAAACAAGTGTAGTTAAGTTAGTTCCTGGAAGTCTCTCAAACAGTATAACCGGGGGTATCAGAATAAGTGTAAAATTTCTTTAGATATTACAGCCTGTTAAATTGGGTTACGTGTTTTCCAAGTCAAGATCAATAATTTTCAATTTATTCATTTACATTTTATTGAGGCGACATCGACAAAAAAATAAATTCAAAATAAAAGATTCTGTTTTTTTAATTTTATCTTTTTTCATGTCAATATTTAACCGTGCACCTAATTGTTACAAGTTCAAAATATGCGTTCTGGAGTGAAAAGGTTACACAGGTCTTACCACCCGACCAATCTACACGAATTAGGCGTAATAAGCCAAGAGAAAACAAAATTCAATGACGAATTTATCAGTGAATTGCTTCCTGTATTGCACTCAGCATTATTAAACTTCTTTCTGAATGGGTGTTGTGTCAATTACTTCCGATTGGCAAATTGCTGCAAGCGCCCAAGCAAAATATGCTTTTGACCACACAAGGCATTTTAGCGAAGTCACAGCAAAAGTTTCGGGGGTTTACGCCCCTCGACTATGCATACAGGCTGTCGCAGTTGGTTTTGTTTGTCTTATTTTAAAGATAAAGTTTGGACTGAAAATATTACAATTTAATCCCAAAACAAATGTACTTTGTTTGGATTTCTTTCTCAAAACAAGAATAAAAATCAGAGAGTCGAACCGCTTGTCATATGAGTTTAGGTTCGGTTCGGGTTCGCTATTTATTGTTTTTAGAGGTTTGGGTTCGGTTCAGGTTTAACGAAAAAATATTTGCAGGTTCGGGTTTAGTTCCGGTTCGGGCAAATTAACCGACCCGAACCGGTTTGGGTCCCTTTTGTTTAATTTTTGTCCTTGCTACTTCCTGTTTTACTGAACAACCACTAAAGCCAACGTTCAAGTTTCTTGAATTTACCTGACTGACCTATGCCCTTGTTCAACCTGAAATGAACAAGAAACTATCTTTTATATTTTTCTACAGATAGTAATGTGGTTTATTTTCAGCAACATCTGCGATAACCGCATCTTTCATGTTCCCCTTTGAGGAGAAAGGACAAATTTTAGGCGTGAAATGCTTTTTCAACGCTAACTGGTGTAGCCGGAACACCCATTACGACTGTCGGCAACCGATAAAGCTCTGGTCTCGCATCTTTTTCATTCTGTCAGAAAGCTAAAATACTAGCATTTATTCCAAGTCGCGGAAAGCTTTTGTGGTAATGATTACATATAATAATAAAGCTTCATTTTTACGGGTTCGGTTCCGGTTCAACGCCGAACGAAATATAGGGTTCAGCTCCGGTTCGGGTTTTTAGGAAAACGAATTTCACGGTTCGGGTTCGATTCGGGTTTAATGAAATAAACCGCTTAAACCGGTTCGGGTTCAGTTCCGGTTCGACTCCCTGAAAAAAATATCCAGAAGAATCCTTTTTGACATTTTGTACCGAACAGCAACGTCATGAGCAATGTAAACAAACCGTGTCCATTGAAGCGTGTCGTGCCAGTTTCTGACAAGTCCAAGGAAAAAATGCTTCAGTCGCTCGTTAGTGTTGGAGTGAAATTGAAAGTTAAAATGCATTATGGCTGTCCTTGAAATATTTTTGGATCTGTGTTCGTTTGCGATTTGTTCTCTAATGGCTGGAAACGACATATTGTGTGATATGTTGACCGGCTGATTGATTGCTTTTTGTTTTGTCCGATTATTTTGTCTGTTCAAATATTTTTCAAGTGATATTGGTTGTGCTAAAAAATGATGTTCTGAAAGTGACAGTGGTGTGGTGCTTTTGTGTTACAAATTAACGATATGTTGTATGTGCATCTGCTTCGGAATCATAGATTGTCAATCCTCAAAAGGAAAGTCAAGAGGATGTAAAAAAAATGTCTTATTGAAACCATACTGGATTATATTGCAATCATGAAAAGGGCATTTAAGTGCACTTAATATCTTAATCAGTCCAAACATTTTTAAAACATTGTCACATTTGTCAGTATTTTGGCTTCTAACTATTTTAGTCATAAACTGTGTAAAATAAGTGTAAAAACTCAGAGATAATAAATGTGCCAAGCCAGCAGTTGCACCAAGCCTTGCCTCTACATTAGATCAGTTGTCAGCAACCATGGATGGCACCAAAGGAGAATGTTTATTCCACATCAAGTGATTAACAAGTTCCACATCAAGTGATTAACGATATCCCATTACATTTTGTGAGTCAAGTTTTATGATCTCCTTGTTTTTAACAGTGAAGTCATCAACATGGCATGTGAAGTCATTAACATTGGAATATATTTTGTAAACTTGCACACTGCGTTCAAAAGTTTTCGAAGCCTGCTTTAGATGCAATTTGAGACAATCTGATTCTTAACCTGATTTTTACAGGTGCATGTGTGAGCAGTTTGTTGAAATCATTTGTGTAATTTAAAGCATTATTCTAAAAGAACTCAAGCTGCCTTCAGTTACCACTATGAAGCCGCCGCTGTCAGGCTCCGATGCCGCTCCAGAGTTCCTCACAAAAAGTATTGATTCTGGGGGAGCGCAACCCTCTGCCAAGGCGATATATGAGCAAAGAAAAAACTATGCCAAGACTGCAGCAGCACTGGGTGAAATTTCCGAGTACAGAGTTGAGGTAAAGTGCATGAAAATCATTTTCCTGAATTTTCAGTTTGTGTTTTGGAAATAGAAAGATTTAATTTTCAGTTTGTGAAAGTAGTGATAGTAACTTCTATTGTTTGTGGACCACATACAGCTCTTAAAAATGATCCTATTTTGGTTTTGTTAAAGGTTTAAAGTATATATATGTATATACACTCTTTATTTACTCTAATTACAGAGCTGGCTACACAATTGCAGTATCCAGGTCACAAACAGTGTCTGCTACTGAATCCTTTATTTTTTAAAAGCAAGTTTGAAACTTTACTTTCACTTATATTACATATCATTTGTGCTCTAGCATCTCGCAACATTTTCAATGGAAAGGAAGGGTGCCATGCTAACCATTGACGACAGCATTCGTAAACTGAAGCTTTTGGAGGCAAAGGGGAAAATTTGGACGCAAGAGGTGTTTCTGTATGTGGATGACAAGTGTGTCAAACTCCTTGACATGACCACACATGTAAGTTATTTGGATTTGCTCAAAGTTTGTTAAATTGTTGAGGTCGATTCAATCATTTCAAAAATGCATTCTGTCTTGGCAAAACCTTATTTAGAAAAATTGTTGATTCGTCTCATTTGGGGAACTAGCTATTAAGATCACCATTTTTTGAGTTCAGTAAATAATATGAACACAAGGAAAATGTTTTTTTTGCAAGTGCAACTAAAAACTATCTTTTCATTTTACATTAAATATCTTTTTAGGATGAACTGGAACATTTCCCCCTTACCACTGTGCAACATGTTCAACCAGTGATTGACGCATGCATGTACAACAGCATTTGTGCCCTTGTACTGAAAGAACCTGACCAAAAAACACCCGACATACATTTGTTTCAATGCATCAACATACCAGTAAGTGAGATGTGTGGGAAAAGTTATTTAATAGCTCGACCATGCAACATACATCAGTAGACATCAAATTGTGGTGTTCAAGGGAGTTTTGTGTTTTAACTCATATTTCACATGGAATAATAAACATGGATCTGTTCATAACTCTTATCAAAACTATGCTGGCCCAATTAGTTCATACCTTATCTTCACATTTTCACACATTTTTTACATTGTTTAAGTAATAAAGCATGTCACTTTCAAAAACTGTTAGGGCCAGCATACTTTTAATGGACATTTCCTGTGTATGTGTAACAAACACTGAGTACAAGTTGCTGAAACGCTTAGTGATTATGATTTTCCACAGCGTTAGTAGGGTTAAACACCGATAACCAGTCATTAAATGCTGCCAACATCATGCCAAGATGTCCTTGTCCAGGCACAGTGCCATTGTTTCTCCTTCTTCACGTTCCCCAGCCCACTTGAGTCCCAACAAGTGCTTAAAGCTGTACTTTACAGTATTTTCCTTCTGTGCAAAGAAAAGAAATTTCTATTGTGGTCGTCCGTGCTTATTTGTCTAGCTTATTTTCTCTGTTAAAACTTCCTGTCTTCACTGCTTCATTAGCAAGTTCGAGTGTGCTTATAAGTTGATAGGAAACCTCTTGGGATTCATTAGACTTAACCTTGGAAGCTCAAAAACCAAGTTGGGGACTTAAGCTGTTTTGTAAAAAGTAACACAACTAAAATTCTGACGTGTGTAATCTCTCATAATTTTTCCAAAGCAAAAATTACATGAAATACTTCTTTTAAAATACCCACCACATTTCTACTTTATAACTAAAATAAAGTATGGATTAATGATAACTTTAAAGTGCACCATGTCTGTTTTTATTGTAAACAAACTTTATGCTTTAATCAAAACCGAAGTGTAGTTATTTAGCAAGTGAGACTAACTTAAATCGAAATCATCATCATTTATGGCTCAAGTCAAGTCATTAAACCACTGACCTTGGGTTTAAGTTAAGTTAAAAAAGTTTCACAAGCCATTCACTGTTTTGAAAATCATCTGTGCTTAGCCTAAGTCCACAAAATGTCTCAACCTTTTTTGGTAAATGTTGGTGTATCACTGTCAATTGAATACTTACGCAGGATTTAATTTTATCTAAAAAATGTTTTTGTTGAAATTATTTGTATAATATGCCCAGATTTGTGTGACAGTTTGTGTCATTTAATGCAAGTTGAATTTTGTCACCATGGTTGAAATCATGTTTTAACTTATTTTTTTCTGAGTAATGTCTCTGTCCTTCACTATAACACCAGTAGATATAATAATAAGTATATCGCAACATTTAATCTGCAGGCTGATCAAGTATGCATGGACATCAACTCTGCATGGCAAGACATCAAAAGCAAAAAGGGTAAGAAGAATCGACCTGAAACACTTAGGAAGCAGCGTCAGTCCGTTCGTTCAACGGTTCCTGGGTCCGACCCCCCAAATCGGCAAATTAATGTCAAGGAGAAGGTTGCAGCTTGGACAACACAAATTGAAGCACAAAGTATGTTATGAACGCCAAGAGGGCTCTTGAAGTGGCTAAGTGGTTTAGATTTACAGTAAAATAGCGTAACTTTTATGTTGCGTGTGTCCAAAGATGACCAGCTACTTATAATGTACCTATTGTTGGAGTATGCCTAGTATTTCTACTTTTTTAGTTGCATTCAAAACAAGGTTGGGAATTTATTTAAATATGTACAGACAACAAAAATCCACGCAGCAAAGTACAAATTATGCAAGGGCATGTTGAACTTCTGTTTCCCNAGAGGGCTCTTGAAGTGGCTAAGTGGTTTAGATTTACTATAAAATAGCCTAACTTTTATGCTGCGTGTGTCAAAAGATGACCAGCTACTTATAATGTACCTATAGTTGGAGTATGCCTAGTATTTCTACTTTTTTAGTTGCATTCAAAACAAGGTTGGGAATTTATTTGAATATGTACAGACAACAAAAATCCACGCAGCAAAGTACAACTTATGCAAGGGCATGTTGAACTTCTGTTTCCCCATTTTATGTGTACTTTGGCAAACCTTTATTATCATAAAATACACCTAAAACCTATAAAGTTTGACAACATAGTCTATTAATTCTATAGCTGATCCGATTCCAGCTTCTCCTCGCACAAGTAATGGATTTCAAGAGAACTCCCCAGAGATGTTGGTGTTCAAAGTTCAACGCGATGTTGTGAGTGTGATTGTGTGTATATACTTAACATCATGTGACTGTGATTCGATTAAACAAATTTTAAGCCAAGTGTTTTGTTGTGTTTTGATTTTGTCGTTTAAAAAATACCCATGAACATGCAATGGATATACATTGAATCCAAAATATTGGAAGCCTTATGTTCAGGACAATCTTAATTCTGGCAGAATAAGCCTGTTATGATCTGTTTAAATAAAAAGGTATAAGACAGCACTTGTGTCTGACACACTTCCATGTTTCAAAAAACGCATTATGTCATCAAAAATGTCAAAGAAATTTTCACACACAACTACAAAAGTACTGGCTTGTATCTTCTTATTGAGACTATATGACCAACATTTTTACTTTATGAAGGAATTCAAATTACACAATTTAAACTTGCTTTTTTGTAGCAAATGCTCAATCATGCGTTGGACGACATAGAAATCTTCGTTGGAAGTATGCAGAAATCGGCCGAGGCTGCCAAGGAACTGGAAAGTCGAAAAGTGAAGAGCTCGAAGCGTTCAAGCAAACGCAAGCAACGTGAACCGGGATTAGGAATGTTGGAGCTCAGGGCAAGGCTCCCAGCTCCAGAAGTTTTTGTCGACTGTTTCCAGAAGTTCAAGTTCTGTTTCAATTTGCTGGTGAGCTGATTCGCATAAACCTAATAAAATAAAGTTCACAGTGAAAACAATGTTAAAGGTAATAAAACAACTGTAGTTTGTGCCTAACAATGCAATATGAATATACTGGTAATTGGTTTGACCAACATAATTTTGTACTTAAAACAAGCAATTCCTTTGGTACAAAATGGTTTTTATCAGTTTAAATAAGAAGATACGAGCCAGTATTGTGTATAAAACATTTTGTATGTTTACTAATGATGATAACTGGCTTGGTACCTTCCTTTTGAAAAACAGTTACTCTTTTAAATGTTTATGACCCAAAGAAATTTGCCAAGAAACCGATATAGATCGACATGACCCCATCAATAGAAATCAGTGTTGGTGGATTTAGTTGCTTATGGGCTATTAGGCATTGTTCTATTGTGTATGACAGTGTACTGCTCACGTTTCGATGTCCGTGTAATTGTCCCTCCATTTGGATCTCCAGCTTTTATATGGTCGTGTCGGCCTTGTAGAGTGATCAATATTTGCTGAGTGACACAAACAGGTGTGGTCGCAATGGTTTTAATTTCATCCGTTCTTTGCTTTATGGATGTCCCAACCCATGACTGTCATTGGAAAGTAGGGATAACTGACTCTTAGGTCATCAAATGCACACATACTTATAAACTGATTCAACAAAGCTGTCAACTTAACTTTATTGTTGCAAAGATTGGTGTTTAACCATGCAACTATTAACGATTCACCACTAAAACAGACATAACTTAAATTGAATAAGCATGAAGGTAAGGTGGTGTTTTGCCTAAACTTTACTTTTTGAGCAATTTTGTACAGATTTAGTTACAAATAACTTTAAACTTTACCAAACTTTTATTAACTTTGTCAGAATGATCCTTTGAACATTTATGTGCAACAAAATTACCTCAAACTACTAATTTTATTTTTATTTGTACCCTGCTTTTTTGTTAAGGCAAAGTTTATGGTCCAATCTATTTAAATCAGACTATTTTACTAAAGCCATTGACACTTTTACAACCTAATTACTGCAGGGATACAGTCTTGGAAATGTTAAAACTACATTTGCTGAATGGTGAATAAATGTTTGCTTGCTCTCTTGTGTCATTAATCCTCTTATTTCTTTGCACAATGTCTAATCATAAATAGAAACTTGGCAAGAAGCTTAAGTTATTACTTTTTCCTCGAGGTTTTATTTTTCATTTTAGGTGGATGTTGTCTCATTTTGTTGTTTGTGGCTTCCTTTTAATGGGTTGTTTTTGACCCTTTCACTTGTATTGCCAATTTTTGTTCAGACAAAATTTCCATTAGCCACATATGCTAAAATTTGAATAATCTATTTTGCTAGTTCTGTTCTAATACATGCTGCAGCCAACCCTAACCTGTAATCATTCACATGTGGGTAATCACCATGAGGAAAAAAAGCAAATGGTTTACTTGTTAAGAAAGAGTCATCCACTTTTCTTCATTTTCACTCACTCAAAAATGCATCCAAAGTTGTGCATTTTTTTACCCTGGTTCACCCATTGGTGGGTCCACTGGTCCCCAAAACTTGACAATTTATTTGTAAATGTGCTTAAAACTGTTGGGTGCTGCTCATATGTACATGAAATTGCATAGTGATGATGATGCTTGGGTTGAGTCGTGTGCAATTGCCGTGTGATCAAGTTTGTTGTTTCAACAACTAAGCAGATTTTGTTTTAGCTGGGATACAAGATTGTTTTAGTTATGTTTACTAAAACTTAGGAATGCAATACCTTAAATGAAAGCACAACTGTCAGAGAACTTGCATTTTATTACAATTTATTGCAAATGTTTTAACAATCGCTGTTGTTGTCAACTGGTTTAATCAAAGTTTCTCTGCCAGTAATTTTTAAATTAGCTAAATTGTTTCACACAACAAGTAGGCCATGTTTGATGTATAAATTTACAAGCAGCGTATTCTCTTTAGCTATATGTTTCATTAATGGTTCTNACTAATGATGGAATGAGGTTTTGTTGAAATATTTGATTAATAAAGCATTCCGCTTTTAACAGCTGCTTAGACCAGTATGTTTACGATAACATGTTGATTAGAATGTGACAATTAGCAGATTTAAATGCCCACGCGTTTACGATTTTAAAGTTTGGAGTAAAAGCTGTGAAGATTAAAAACCTGATTGCTGTTCAACGCCATTTATGACAAACATTAACTAAAGCAAATAAAACTGACACGAATGTTTGGATTTTCAACCACAACTTTCGTGCGCTCGTGTTTCCTCGCTTTCCCTGGAATAAATTGGTCGTTGCGCCATACTCGATGACGTCACGACCCTTGCTCGAAGCTGTGATGTCATAATAAGATATTGAGGAACGCGCGAGGGAGGTGGGGTGAGGGTGGGGTGCGGGGGTAATCCCAGTCCGTAGGTCAAGTGCGTGGTTTGTTGGTTTATCCACATTGTTGTCCTCGTCGTGTGCGGTTTTCTTCGAACTAAAGTTTTATCTTTGAAACAGTTTGAAATTCGAATGTTAGCTGTTGAAAACAAGATGGCGTAAAACTTAAAGGTTGCGTTGTTCAAACAGGCCAATAATCCAAAATGTTGCGCAAATTCATCAACTCGCACTAATAGTGTTTATGAATTCAATATGCTCCTTTAAAATGTTGTCCATTTAATAAACACAAATAGATTATTCGATTTTTGAAAAAGGTAGGCTGTTTTTGTAGAGGATGCTCTGAAACTGAAGTTTTATGTCAAGCTAAAATTTTGCAAAGTGTGGGTCTCAAATAAATCTGTTTTAGTGCATAGATTTTTTGTTTGCACTGTTGGATTTATATGTGTTTGACCACAACGTGGACGTGATTAGCTTTGTTACATCGCTTTCATCTAGAACCAAGATTTTATCGTTGTTTTACTATCGGCCAGTTTCATTCCGATCAACTTTACAATGTTTGCAGTAATTTGCCGTAACCTTCAAACGTAAAATTCGCTGCAAAGGAATTTGACGAAACGTTGCCATACAAAATATTTTAGTTTGCTTTCGTTTCTGCCCTTTGTTCGCAAAACAGGCCCGTTATGTGTTATGTTCATCATAAGTTAGTCGCCAAACAGATCGCTGGTAATTACTTTTCATCTGTTTTCACTTTCAGATTTCGGTGGACGTAATTTAAATCCATCGGGCGGTCCATCGGATTTGGTTGGTCGAAAATATGACTGGGTCTTGAAAAGCCTAATAGAAAACATAAATACCAGAGAACCTGTCAATAGTGAATACATTATAATGCAAACGTTTCAATAATCGCTGTTTCATCAGTGCATATTGGCGAGAATCTTAAAACTGTACGTTATATACACACGTGATAAAGTTAATGCAGATAAACCAAACAAGATGGCATGAGGTTACCTTTGCACATTCAGTTGCCCTAATATTAACTTCAATGCATCGAGCTGAAAAATCGTTTTGTTAAATACACCCCGAAGTCCTTGTCACGTAACGCAGCGTTTAAATTGTTCCCTAAGTTAAACAACCGCCTCGGGGCAGCAAATTTACGTCACAAATGCAATCAACGTTTCGAACACGTTGTGTTTCGTAACAACCCTAATGACGTGACGTAACAAGCCATGATCGCTATCTGCGAACGAGTTTGGTCGATTTTAACTTGTCATTAAAGAATCCGTTCCACCCACGCTGTCAACATCCAGTTTTAGGTGGAAGTTTACCTTCACACGATTATGAAATTAATTATCCAAGCACTTTCGGCGCCTCGTCAACCATTTATTTACAAGCAAAAGTCGGAAAAATAAATTTTCGCCCTGCATTTGAAACTAGCTTCTTCACACGGGGGATGCTGGATAACTAAAAATGGTTTTCACAAAGTCTGTCCCTTCAATAGTAGGCATCTGCATATTGACGATCACTGTGTAATCTCGTATCAAATGTTAACAGTGAAGCTATGCCTCAAACACAAAATCAGTCAATGGCTGTTCGTTAAAAAGAGATATATATTTCACCTGTGTAGGCATCGTCAGTTTCTAAAAACATACAAACAATAAGGTAATAAAAAGGTTTAACAAACATAGATTACTGGAAATACAAATAGACGAAGAGTTAAAACCAACTGCGAAATTTAACAAACGCACGCTCAAGCAAGCGCTCGGGGGATGCTAAAGTACTAATGCTAAAACGTGCCTACAAGGATATCATGACTTTGACGTTGTACTCCACACATTTTTACACATGTTTAAAATTTAAATAGAAGTTATGCAGAAAAAGTCCGAGTTTGGAAAACCTTATAAAAATCCGCTGTATACGTTTCATTTATACTCGTCATGTTTATTCCCCATCTTTTATCGTGTTGAAATTGATTTCTGAAAAAAATGATTAACCTTGCAAGCAGACTAGTAGGTAACACACACCACGTAATAATGTGTACCAGATCATATCTGGCTGAACTATAACCACGAAGGTTTTTTATGCCGTGTGCCTCATGCCGAAGCTTTGAACCATGTTTTCATGCTCTGTATTAAATAACCGATATAGCTTAATTACCTCCCAACACGGTTTAACACACAAAACGTCGAGGTAAGAGCTTTAA
>QXVZ01031385.1:0-13985 GCA_008931825.1 Phallusia fumigata
CAATATACATCTAAATTTCACACACAAAAAATTAAGCAAAAAGCATAAAACAGCGACTCTGACACATCATAAAAAAAAGTTAATCACATTTTCATAAAAATAATGAAAACATTTTGTCTAATCATTGGATTTGTCAAAAGTCAAGACTTCGTCAAGTGGTTTATCATGTGCTGAGGTTGGAATTGTTTCGCACATTTGGACAGAATATGCCAAACCAATAAGGTAAGGAATTTTAATCTTGTTTGCCTTTTCAATATAAGTATCATAATATCCCTTTCCGTGGCCGAGTCTGTCACCAGCGAAAGTAAAACCAACACCTGGCACTACTATAAGATCAAGTCCACCAGATGCAAGGGCGTTTTCCCTCGAAACATCATCATCAGGGGGTTGTTTGATTTTCCATTTAGTTTCGGGAAGAGAATCATAATCGTTCATGGAAGCTAATCGAACCATGTCCATGTTTTCGCCAACATACTTGGGAATAAAAACTTTTTTCCCAGCATTTAAAGCATGTACCAGTATTTCATTGGTTTGAACTTCATTAGCCATGCTGAGATACACAGATATCCTGCTGCACTCCTTGTACTTTTTGTGGTGCAGAAGTTGCTTGACGACGTTGTTTGTCTGCGATTTTCTTTCCAAGTCCGTCATATTTTTAAGCTTCATTTTTATTTGTTTTCGCAGAGTTTGCTTGGCAACTTGCATTTTTTTGCTGTTTTGGACTTAACAGTTTGTGTTGAAATCTATTTCCTGAAAAAAACATAGTTGTACAAGCAAATAAACACACACACACACAATACAATAATAGTAAAACAAGCAAACCAATATTGTGGTAAGCTATGAGAGTGGTTCTTAACTGGAAGGAAATCTCCACTAGCAGGGATTTTGCATTTGAAAGGGGGCAATTTTGTTTAAAATGTAAACAAAATGTTTATCAAATGCAGAGCCTTGGTTTCTATTCCTAGCTATACTGATAGAAAAAACTAAATTTTTTGGAAGGAATTTTAGAATATCGATCCACTGACTTATGAAAACAACAAACACAAAAATAATGGATCCTGTCCATGTCACCCAAGCAAACAAATAAATACTGATTTGTGCCAATGTAAGGTTTTGCCAACAAACATAATCATTCCCTCCATCGGTGACCACATGAAGCGCTACAACATTTATAAAATNAAGCAAACAAATAAATACTGATTTGTGCCAATGTAAGGTTTTGCCAACAAACATAATCATTCCCTCCATCGGTGACCACATGAAGCGCTACAACATTTATAAAATATTGTCATTGGTTCATCAGCAGATCGAGTTTGGATTTGCATGAAGTAAGCTCGAGGGTGTTCACACTTTGGACAAGTTTCCTCTGTGGAATCAACATTTTCCCAAGCCGCTGCCCCTCCCAACACATCATCAACAGCTTTTAACTTGGGATAAGTTTTACTGCTGATCTTGTTCGTGATGTTATAGATGTAGGGACATGTTGGACAGGCAAAGCGATAACATCTGCTCCCCTCTTCCACAGTAAGTAGGTTTCCACATGTTGGGCAAAATAGAAGCATCTGCGGCTTGTTGCTGTTTACCCAAAACAACAATTCCTACAGTTTCAGTTTACACTAATAAATCTGTTATGTTACCCTGAAAAATACACATAGCAGTTTTAAAACTTGTGACAAACATTGAATTTGCATGTGAGTACAATAAAGTTAATTCTGTTTTACAAATCCAATGCATTTTGTGCTTAGATGGAAGTCAGGTGTAATTTATAATCTAACAAGTCAATTGTTGCTTACAGAATTGGGGTCAAAAACAAAGCGTTCAGCAAAAAAATCTGAAGCTTGGGCTATAAAAACAGTGACAGCTGTTTTAAAATGGAAACCGAAAACCAGCATCTAGCTTTATAGTAACACCATTTAACATTTGGTTGTTTATAATGGCAGAGGCCAGGTGGGCATAATCCTCTCCTTGGCCTAGTCTGTTTGGAAATAAACTGACTTTGGACAAAAATCGCATAACTTTTTGGGGAGGATCGTTTGAAAACATATCACTGAGGAAGAGTCCAGGAGCAATTGTTACAACTCTTATTGCCAGGGAAGCCAAATCCCTGCTAATTGGGAGAGTCATTCCATCAATTCCAGAGCATGATGTGGAATAGGTGGCACCACCTTTGTCATTTATAAAACTGGACGAAGTGTTAATTATCACCCCTCTACCAAATGACTTTAGATGGTCGTTTTTAGCCATGGTTTCCGCAGCAAGTCGAATAACATTGAAAGTACCTTTTGTGTTGGTGTTTACGACACGTTTAAATATTTCCATGTCCAAACATGTGTCTGTGGATTTGTTGTAACTCATTAGACTTGACGCTAGACCAGCACAATTAACCACAACACGAAGTTGGCCCCATTCATCTTTAGCATGTTCCATTGCCTTACCAACATCATCAGTTGACAAAATATCACCGTTAACTTCAATACAATTTTCAGCAGTCTGACCAGCAAAATATGTTTCATTGTCTACTGTCGTACTTTCTTTCTCAGGTTCAGGTTTTTGTGTTTTTTCATCATCTACAAAAAGTTGCTCTCTGTTAATTTGCTTTTCATCATAGAAATCACTTTGGGGGACATTCTTTTTTGTCCTAGCAAACTGTTGTTTTGGAAATGTATCAAACAAGAAAGGATCCTCTTCTTCTAAAAAACCCTCATCCAAACTTTTGAAGTCATTTGGTCTTATTGCCTGTTTGTTAATTTTTATTTGGGAAAAATCATGTGCACTTTCACTAACATGAACAGTCCTGAAAGGTGTTTCATCAAACTTAGATGACTCTGCAAACACACGGTTGTCAAATGCCACGACTTTCATTCCCTCTGCAAGAAACTTCTCCACTGTGGCCTTTCCCATGCTTCCAGCAGCACCAGTGACCAGAGCGATGAGCCCCCTCATTGTAAACAGACCATTCACACAAGGCTAACAGCAGCAATGAATAATTTTAATGGACTTGGATTTGCAGGATAACAAAATAGATATAGCATTAAACCTAAAAATTTAAAATATGTTGTACCTTGCATCAAATAAAATTGTAAAACGCACAAATAAAACTAAAAATACACATCTTTTGAAAACAAAATTTTTGTAAAGATTTTTTACATTACCCTACAAACGCAATTAAAGAAGGTTGGTTTCAATTTAAGCAAGTAATTGATAGTTAAAGTGATATTTAAGTGACATCAATAATCTATTTTGTCTTCACAATGAAACAGATTTAATATCGAAAAAACATTTTGCTTGTTTTTGCTTCAACTTGCCCCACCACCACGTGCAAAGCAATTCCTGCATACCAAACGGGTATTCCCCAACAGATAAAACGAAGCAGCGAAACGTTTGTCTATGTTTCCTACATTTAGATAAACCTTTCCGTTTCAAAATCGCGCATGACAATGAAAACTATTGCCAGTCTGTAAATTTTTTTCCCTGACACCTAGTAGGCTGAAAAACATTCGTTTTTTCGTTTTACGTTTGCCTAAAATGCGTTGGCTTCGCAATCGTAATTTGTGATTCATCAAACAGGTTGTTTTGTTTTAGAAGTTAGTTTCTTAAACTTTGCATCATGCTGAGATCTTTGTCACTCGCAAGATACTTGAAGGTAAGTAGTAAAGAAATATTCACAGCTTAAACCAGATTGGTTACTAGGACGCTTTTTAACAGAGGTCTACAATTTCCATTTCCACTCGTTTTATGTCATCTGATTCACAACCACTTACTCTTTGCACACAAGAAAATGGCATCCGCCGCATTGTGCTTAACAACCCTGCTAAAAGGTATATGTTACCTGATTGATTTTCGTTAAATATTTTATCTTTTGTAAACAAATTGCAAGTTTATTACTTGTGCAGTTTACCTGGTAATTATGCAACTGATTATAACTCAGCCGTTTGTTTTTTGTGAAATAGGAATGCTTTGTCATTTGCGTTGATGGAGAGCTTGAAGGATAACATTTTGCGTGGAGTAAAAGAGGAAAATCTTCGCGTTATAATTATTTCAGCCAATGGACCTGTGTTCTGTTCAGGACACGACCTAAGAGAACTGGTGAGCATTCGATACAACAGAACTTGTAGGTCCTAATCACTGTACCAACAAAACTACACATGTGTAAGCTTTGTTTATGTGATGATTGTTGTTTTATACAACGAAACTATGTTTGTATTTTACTTTTTGTTATAGATGAGTAAACACCGCCGATCAGACCATGCCAACATTTTTCATCTGTGCAGCGATATAATGGAGTTGATACAAGATGTTCCAGTTCCAGTTATCTGTGAGGTTGGGGCGCTTGCCACAGCGGCAGGTTGCCAACTTGTTGCCAGTTGTGATATCGCTGTTGCATCACAAAATGCCAAGTTTTGCACTCCAGGGTAAAAACGCACCTTGTCAGATTTTGCATGTGTAAAAGTACTGCTGGGTGTTGATTTGTATTTTTGTTTGTGTCACAGAGTTAACATCGGTCTGTTCTGTTCCACTCCAGCGGTTGCACTTGGTCGTGCCGTGCCAAGAAAACTTGCACTTGATATGCTTTTTACAGGGAAAGTTATTGATGCTAATGGTAAGATGTCTATAGAGTGCAAAAGTAATTAAATATTAAAAAAATGCCTGCCAAATTGGGATTGGTGGCAATTGCAGTACAGAGCAAGCTTTATTTTTACTAAAAGTTAGCATGAAATTCTGCTGAGTTATGGTATGTTTAAACAGTTTCTATTTGATAGATGCACTGGCTAATGGCCTCATTAGTCGATTAGTTGACCACGACAATCTTCATGATGAAGTGATGTCAATTGCAGAGGGGATTTGTGAGAAAAGTCGCTCTGTACTTGCAATGGGAAAATCCTCCTTCTACAGACAAATTGTAAAAGATAGGAACTCTGCATACCAGTAAGTTATAAAGGTTGTAATTGCATAAATGACTGATATTTTTCATCGATTGTCTAGTTGGAACTGGTTAATTGTGCTTGATTTTGTGTTGGCTTTACAAGATTTCTATCAAAAGCATTTTTCAATCAATATTTTTAAAAGGGGAAACCGTATCCAAAACTTGGTTGGTTACATCTTACTTTTGACATTGTATGTATTTTATAATTTATTTGTCATTTCCAGGGATGCATCCAATATTATGGTGGAGAATTTGTGTCTGCATGATGGTAGAGAAGGGATCACTGCTTTCCTCAACAAAACCAAACCGAAATGGGATCACAGTTTGGATTAAACATTGCAAAATTAGTAGCATTGCTTTTGTTATAATTCTGGTACAATATTTATTTTGTTCCACTGTTTGAATTTTCTGCCATTGAATTATGGAGGTCTATGTGGCCAAAGCCAACTAATATCAGGAAATACTAATTGCAATTGTACATGTTTAAAGTATTATGTAATTTTTTACAGTGCTAAAATTTAAAATCATTTTCTTGCTACTAAATGTTTTTTGTTTTACACTGTTGGTGGCTTTTCTGTGTACTACTAAAGTACTAGATCTGACTAAAATATATTGCTTTTTGTGGGACATGTTGACATAATAAGTCCAACTAACTAAACCTCAGTATTATTGAAACAAAATTTCAGGTAAAATTTTATGAAAGGTAAAGCGTTGAGTCAATTAGTTTGCGAAGAAATTAGGAAAAATAAGATTGATTTGGGTTAGACAGTGTCAAAGCAGTAAGTTGCAGATAACAAATTATCAAAAAACAATTTGTACATTCACAATAAAAATGCGCAGCACAATAAAACACTGAAGATGGAACTTATTGAATAAAACAGCAAAAAGACAAAACATAATTTGCATCGTTTGACATTCAGTAAAACTTTGCTCAGTTTTGAAGAATGCAAATCATGTTTTAGCAATACACATACTTTTACTGTGTGCACAATCATTGATTTTCAAAGAGTTTATCTAAGATCTATTCCTGCGCAGTTTATTCAGCAAAAACTTCAGATTCCGATTGGATGCCGACATAGCAGATGTTTTCGGATGTAAGTTAGTGGTGGGTGATGGGTTAATTGTGATACGATCACAAATATCCGGGCAAGACTGCGCTGGTTTCAACTGGTTTTTACCACTTTTCGTTCTCAAGTTGAACATGCGGCTCGTTATTGTTGAACTTCTTGTATGTTTTTGCAATTTTCCACCAGAGGGCCTTTCATCACGAAGTTCAAAGGTCATCGATCTGCGACTGTAGAACAATTTTTTTTTAATTATCATTGAAACAGGTTTTCTTTCAAAGAAATATATGTGTCTATATAGTACCAACTATAAAAAAATTAGTACAAAATGATAGTTGTGCCCCAACAATGTGTAAATTAAACCAAAGCCCACATAAACAATAAACCCTATAAATGTTTGGTTATACAATTGTTTGTTGCCACAAAAATATTATAGTTGCAGAGTCGCATAGAACTTACTGCTTTGCAAATTTGTTGGTCTGATTCTGAGTTGCCAAAGATGAAATCGCAACAGGCTTTGGTTTTCTTCCCAAGGTCAAAGATTTCATGACATCAACAGACTTTGACCTTGGCAACTGTTGAAGCGTGACCGGTGGAACATGGTCAGATGAAGTAAAATGTGAGTATTGAACAAACGACCCCTCCAAGTTTCCATCGGCATATCTTAAAATACAGTAAAGTTAGTAATGACAGTGTTTTATTTGATATTTTATGTCAATATTTTTATTTATTTTAGGAAATTGAATTCCATTAGTTTATCTACCTGATAAGAGGTTTTTTCATGATTGCAATTTTCTGTTCAACTTCGTGCTTCAAACATTCCGGAACTTTCATAACCTGAAAAAAGGAAAATCAACATTAAGTTACTTGAAATGTGGTAGTACCTGCGACTAAGTTAATTAGTTCTTTGATCAAAGGCTAATAAGTTTAAAAATGATCGTACTGGACATATATAATGTATTAGTCGAGATTCCAACTACCAACTTTAAAAAAATATTGTTTTTATTTTTGAAGGAGCGAAGTATTACCTGCATATGATGATCAATAAGGAAAGTGACCAATCTCATTGCAAGCAACTCATCGAGATAAACTTCCTCGAAACAAGAAAGAATGTGTCGTGAGAAAGTGTGCAGAAGCAAAACTCGTGTTGGCATGTGCGGGCTAAGCTTGGTCAAGTGAGGGTTGACAGAAACTTTCGCCATCAACCTCAAAAGCAGGTGAAGTTTTCTTCTGTTTGCTGGAGGAAGAAGCAAGAGGCTGAGCTGGAGAACTTCGATTGCAGTACTTTGAGTTTCGGGGCGCAGCATGCAAAGTGCGTTGGTAAAAAGTTCGTATAGTTGATATGTCAGAAGAGGCTCGGTTGATGATTTGGAAGAGCCAACTTCTGCATAAATGTGGTCATTTGTAGACTTTTTGCCGTCATTGTTATTGTTGGCAGGAGTGCGACAATAAAATTCACAAACTGCCTTAAAAACATCACTTTCGAATCCGGGATAGCAGGGTAGACCTAAAGAGAAAAAAAATTATATGACGCCTGTCAGTAAATCCATATGTTTGTGCTTATACATTTTTGTGCCACTGTTGCCACACAGGAAAATCAAATCACTCATTGCCAGAAACAGCTTTTTTTCAAACACTTTTAAATGGTTACAAAGACACTTTTTTCCTAGTTTTATATATAACAGTTTTAAATCNACCTCAAAAGCAGGTGAAGTTTTCTTCTGTTAGCTGGAGGAAGAAGTAAGAGGCTGAGCCGGAGAACTTCGATTGCGGTACTTTGAGTTTCGGGGCGCAGCATGCAAAGTGCGTTGGTAAAAAGTTCGTATAGTTGATATGTCAGAAGAGGCTCGGTTGATGATTTTGAAGAGCCAACTTCTGCATAAATGTGGTCATTTGTAGACTTTTTGCCGTCGTTGTTATTGTTGGCAGGAGTGCGGCAATAAAATTCACAAACTGCCTTAAAAACATCACTTTCAAATCCGGGATAGCAGGGTAGACCTAAAGAGAAAAAAAATTATATGACGCCTGTCAGTAAATCCATAAGTTTGTGCTCATACATTTTTGTGCCACACAGGAAAATCAAATCACTCATTGCCAGAAACAGCTTTTTTCAAACACTTTTAAATGGTTACAAAGACAGCAGCCAAATTTTTCCTAGTTTTGTATATAACAGTTTTAAATCCAGCTAATTAAATCAAAACAGTTTACAGTCATCTAAATAAATGCACACAATCTAAAATCCAACCTGTATCTTTGCTGTTGGGCCAGTTTGCTAAACATGTCATAGCACTTAATGTCCAATAAGGAAGGTCGTTATCGATTGAAACTTGGACAACTCCAGATCTTCCAACGTTTGTTACATTTTGCTTCACCCAAGCACCTGGAAATAAAAGAAAGAATTATAAAATTTGTGACTAAAGTGGTGAGTAATTAAAACTAATCACAACAATTAGTATTTATGAGTCTGTTCTTGGCAGGCCAGAGCCTCAATTCCTAAACAATCAATTAACTCTAAAGAACAATGGACTTTTATGGCAGACAAAGAGACACTGTTCAAACAATGCCCAAACAAATCATTGGATTGTTTACACTTCAGCAAGCATTTTAACACGATAAAACTAACTTATTGAAAAGCAAATATAAAACAATTACATGATGGCTGATAAGAGTTTGTATCAATAATGATTAAAATGTGATAAGAAATAAATGTGATTTTTGTACCATTAATATCTTGTGATAGTATAAGGTCATCGAGAGATTCAAGTTTTAGGGATTTCTTTAGTTTGTTGATGATGACATCTCTCCATGCTCCATTCATTTCAATGTCTGTGATGACTTTTGATGTAACTTTGCATTGTGGAACAGGGGGCAGGGGGCGATGTGGGGCTGGTGGGGACAAACTTCCTGATGATACAGATTCTAGAGTTTTAAAGAAATAAAAAATTAAACTACTGCTACACCAAAAAATACATAATGCAAATATATAATAGGTTTTCAACAGAAAAAAATTTTTAGTATACTGACAAACCTTTTTCGTTGCTTTCATGTGATTTAAAACTTGCATTTTCCTTTTTGGATTTTAGTTTTATTTCTTTTCCTTGTTTTGACTTTTTCTTGTTTTTTTCCTGTGCAACAACATTTTCATCGATATCACCCAGAGGTTTCCTTTGACTTTCCTTCTTTGCATTTAAACCTTTCTCTGCAAATCTAAAAATAGACAATATGGTCTTACTTGGAGTAAGCAACATATTCCAGAAAATTTCCAGTACTACATCACCCAAACCTGTCAATCAGTTCATAAATACAAAAAAATGAACTCACCGATACAAATGATTATCATCATTCACATTTTCTGACCCCCAGCGACCTTGAACATCTTCGATCACATGGTTTTTCAAAAATTTTCGCAATAACTGTAAAGTCTGCATTAAATTGGAATCTTGTTATCACACAATACACAACAAATTTGCAACACCAGCTTCCAAAAGTTCACATGGATCTTTACAGCTAATAGCATTGTTCTCATTGCTAATTCATTTTAATCTACTTATCCAGTAACACATTTCCTACTATGCTTTGCTAATTGACCTAATTTGTGACATCTGGCAGGCATGAGCTGTTATAGAAAGGATAATTAAGACTTGTGTTCATTTATTGTTTTTAGACTTTATTTATTGTTTTAGTGTCTTTCTAGTGCTTATTACGAAATGCATAATTCGCAAAAATGGTGAAACAATGGAAATATTTTTTAATTGGAATAAATCAAACATAACTAGTAACTTCTATAATTTGATTTTGACATTTTATTTCATACAATTTACCAACCTGAAATCTGGTAACTTCGCTTCCAATATTATGATTATTTTTCAACAACTTGTGCAGAAAATCGACAGCATCTGATGCAGTGAAGCATTCGTTGTACAACTTTAAATGACGTCTATGTCTTCGCTTGGGCATTCCGTCACGAAATAATTCGACTATCTCGTTCCAAAGCTTTGTGGCTCGGTACGGGCCTGGTGTTATCTTCTTACCGTGTTGAAGGTTTGATAAACCAGGAGTAGTGTAAATCGTCTTTTCAAACATTTTACTGGTGAATGTATAAACTAGTCTGAATCTGAACGTAAAAAAACATAGATTTTAGATGAGAATAAATGCAATTACATTCAAAACAACTTTACAAGAGCTTGCTTTTTGGCAAGATACTTAAAAATAAAGCTTGCGTCTCAGCCAAAAACTTCTGAGCTTTTATTGCCGTTTCTTGTAACTTGCATTTAATTTGTGGCTGCTGTACAAATGCAACCTTGATTTATATAGCACTAACTCAACTACACAAATCCTACACACGTGCCGCGCAGCGTGGAATAAAGGTGTCAACAATTTCGCTCGACTGAAATAATCCAAACTCCAACAGTTTTAGACACTTTCCCCGCCGGGTGCTACCTTTAAACCACGCTACTAAAAACACCCAACACTCTCCGTCACTAAGCCCGTCGTGGTTTTTTAAAATGCCGCCGCTCGCTGTGAGTGGTCCGACTTCTCCTCCTCAAACCGCGCCGTTCCATTTCTCTTTGTCTGCGTTTGTTTTTCTCTTTGTTGAGAACTATTCACGCGTATCGCCAAGGTGCGCGTTATCGTGAGGCAGGTGATAATGCAGATTAAATGAAACAGCGTTGTATACAGCGCCGGTATTGTTTATACTTTACCTACGTGAATTCATTAGATTTACACCTGGTCAGTTGCTATGCTGCAGTTAGCATTGCTTATCAGCGAAACAAAGCCACACCTGACGCTCCCATTATTTCGCTGCACAAACTCAAAACCGAACTCGAAACACAAAAACCTTGTTTGTTAAAAATCGGTGGTACTGCCTGCTATCCATTATTTTACCACATGTAGCACACAAATAATTAAAAAAATTGAAAAAGTTACGAATAATGCAATATGTTAAAACAGCAGGATTTCAAAATCAACTCTAAGCCGTATTTACAAACTTGGTGATAGAATCCTTGTAAGATTACGTTACACCCTCATTTTATTATGACTACATAAAACTGAACATGTTTTACGCAAATTCAATGCAGTTCCGTTCCTGTGTTTACTGCATCGCTGTTCGCCATCGAATGACTTTAATTTTGAAGTAAGTGAGCTTATAAAGCAGGCAGGATGTATCACAGATAGACGGTTGAACAGGAACCTGTACACTTCCTTGCTTGACAAATACAGTCTTGTCTGGAGTAAACAATCCAGTGCCCTTGTCCCAAACAGCGGGAGCATCCACTAGCAAACTTGACTGACTGATAACAAACCGCCAGACAGGTCGGTGACATCAGACAACAAACACAGACACGTGACAATGAGACTCGTATGATGAAACAAACCCGATCTTAATTATCTCATAATTAACCTTTGTTGGATGTCGAATGTATGACAAAGGATATGAAAATCCTTGAATTCCGGCTTTTGATATTCTAAACTTCCCAATCGGATTTTAAATGTGCATTGGGATATATCACGATTTGTTTGGTAAATCCGATATCTGCCACTTATTTATACTATCGTGTCGGGATGAATTTAATGTGCAGATGAATCCCCAAAAAATGAAATTATATTTCAGATTTCAGCAAATTGTAATTTTACACAACGAAGTCAAATGTAGAACACATTTTACTTGCTTACCAAAGGTGTAGTCTTGTAAATAAATCAATATCATATTTGTAACAGTTGAAAATATACTACAGTTTTTTCGCTAAATATGCTAAAAAAATTAGTGGGCAGCATAATAAATGTGGTTAAAATTCATTGAGACCCTCACAGGATATTAAAATTTGCCACAAATTACCAAAGTTATCCCGCTGAGCCAAAGTGCTTGTAATTTCCTCGAGTAAATAAACTTAACTTTCGGATACAGCTTATCACAAAGCAAATAGAAAACTTTCTCCCACTTTCTAAAATCAATTTCCACGCTTCCTATTTCTTATCTCATTGCCATCGTCACTTGCAGAGAAATAAAGCCAATCGTATTTGTATTAACTTGGGTCAACTTAGAACTATCTGTGGCTATCTGACCCCAGCAAAACAACATCCTCGGTAAAATGGAGACCCTGTTTTAAATCATAAACAACCGCGACCTTGTTTTTAGGACCGATGGCTAGAGATGTTTGAAAACTAGTGGCAAAAAAAAAACTAGTGGCAAGAGTAGGAAAAAAAACTTTAACATATAGGTGTAGCCAACTCGTCGAATTTCTAATGTCAACTGGTTGATCGCGCCAAATTTTGTGATGGCAAAATATATGCCAATGGCATTCTCCATCAAAATACTTGGAAACATACCCATCAAACGTTCAGTTATGAGTATATGCTTTGCTGCTTCTCAATACATCTCACAACAAAACAGCCGCAACAGCAAAAGTTGTTTTTTGTGGGTCGCTAATTTCTTGTTGTAAATTTGACTTTATTATTGATCAGTCGATCGTGCATGATTCAAAAAATTCTTGTCGATCCCATGCGTTGACTAGTTGGCAACCCCTGTTCTACATAACCAGACCGCTGTGATCGTTACACAGGCGAATTCCCAGTTTTAATAAGTTATCTATAGCTATGCACAATCTTGCTTCAGAATTCGTTTTAAAAACAAGAAGTCTTGTACGTAAACACAACATAAATTTAGTGAAATTTTCTAAAACCTGTAAAGTCCACTTTATGCAATTTCGTGGTACATCACACGAGAATCGCTAACCTGAAAATCTCAGAGATGTAACAGCTTGTCTTGCAAAAATGTTGAACGACTTTCCTTAAACTTAACGTATTAAACTTATGAACCTCTCTCTGTGGTGCAACTATAACTGTAACAACCTGAACGCAAGAAGTAATTTATACGAAATGTTGATTACTTTCCTTGGGCACAAAGTGTAAATTTTCACCCGCTCCTCGCTTTAAGGCAATTAAAACTTCATTTTCACCTCGACACGAGTCGCACGTTGTCCGTTTACAACGTTTGTTTTCACACTTCGCCATTTGTGAAGCACATAAAGTGAGGAATGAAAATTAACAGAAGTACACCAGAAGGAAAACCAAAATGCTACAAGGGATTTTGTGTTTTATTACAAAATACGAAAGGAACAAATAACTGCATTTTGTGATAAACAAACAAACAATGAAACGTCTTGACTGTAAAAAATTTTACGAAATCACTTCATAGGCATCAAGTTGGCATCGGCAAAAGTTTCGGTGGCAAAACATCAGGTAATTTGAAATAAATTCGTTTTGTGTTTGACAGCAGCTGGAAAAATGATTGAGTTGCAAAGTGTAAAAATGTGAGGCGGGTCCAATTAACTCAACGTGAATAATGGAAATGTTTTGAAAGCGAGTCACTGACGTCCCCCAAAAAGAAATAGAATGTTAACAAGACGTTGACATATATTTCATATTGACATCAATAAAAAGTTAAATTTAATCAGCTTTATATTTCTGGTAAATTGAACAATTATTGTTGAGTATCAACATAACAGAATCAGTTTCCATGTCAATACGGACCAGAAATCAAGAGTCTGTTTCAAAAAGTGAAAACATTTCCAGAAAACTGTCCCTTCCTTCCGACAGCTTCTCCCGAACTACGTTCTCCATCTTGGACTGAAACATCCAAAGTGTGGTTGAATACTATGACGTCATAAGTATTGTGTATGACGTCACAACACGCTGTTGTCTATTAGAGTGTCAGCGCTGTGCGAAAAAGGCTCGGGAACGCTCAGCGTCCGGAATACAGTAGTGGGGGTTGAAACTCGCCCCATGGGGTCAGTTGGGGTCCGCGGGGTTAGGGGAATCCCGCACGCAGTACTGGGGCGAGTCGCGGGTCGGGAATTTACCCTTGTAGCCGTAACTGACGTCATAGGACCCCCAGACGATGGGGGGTAGCGCAGGGGCTGAAGGGTAACGCTGGGGCGACGAGTTGATGACGGAAGGGTTTGATGACGTTGCACGGGGCGTGTTTGGGGCGTGGC
>QXVZ01031388.1:10223-23671 GCA_008931825.1 Phallusia fumigata
TAAAGGCTGATTCACACCAGATGCGTCTACCGGTTTGCGGTACGGTTTTTTGATCTCGCGGCAAGCAGCGGGACACTTACACCAGCCGGGACCAAAGTTTATCTATCAGACACGGCCAAAGTGTTTTATGTCTGATAGATAGACTTTGGTCCCGGCTGGTGTAAGTGCCCCGCTGCTTGCCGCGAGATCAAAAAAACGTACCGCAAACCGGTAGACGCATCTGGTGTGAATCAGCCTTTATCCGTGGCGTAACAATGCCGCTATAATATTACGGCGAACAATGGAAATGGAATTCCTTTGCAAACGGAATGTTCTTTTTGGAAATGCAATAGGATAATCTAACCTGTGTTGAAGAAAGGTGCGGGCAGCGGTCTAACGCGGATAGTTGTGTTTAGCGCTTCAGTAATAAAGGTGGCACACGCCTAATCTAAACCAGAGGTGGGCAAGGATGGCAGTACGGTGTGGTACGTATCGTACCTTTTGATGATTTTTGCTGCGTGCCCTACTGCCATCCATTGTAAAGAATTGGCAAAGGTACCGTACGTATTGAGTTGTCCGTACCACGTACCTCTTTGCGAAGGTGCGGTATCTATTTAATACTGCGGGCCGTATGAATTGCGCAACTTTACGGACGGGTTTCACAAAAATTGGCTGTCACGTCACAAAAAAGAAAGTCTGACGTCATAATAGGGTTCGAGTGCCAGTAATAGCGAAGCTATCTCAAGAAAATATTTATACATGAACATTTATTGGTTTTGACTTTCGATGCCCTTTTTATACTTCAACAAAATTCTGATCTGGGCCACAATAAAATATTCAAGAGGGCCACAGGTTCCCGAACCCTGATCAAAAGATAAAGGCCTCACAAACTGTAGTGGCATCAAACAAATCAAGATGAAAAAAGTATATTACCCAATAATTTGCCTTAATTATTTTCAAATTTAATTTTTTTATCATAGCATGTATGTGAATAAAAAATAAAGGTTATATGTTGTCGTTTTATTAAAATACATCCAAACGCTTTTACATCGTTACAGTGATATTGGTATACTCGTATTGTACCTAAAAACAATGGCGCGTATATGGGTTGCTGCTGCTATTAGATGATATCTAATCAATAAAAATATCAGAAAAATCTGTGACTTTGAACGCGACAAATGGCAAACACTCCATTTAACGCACAAGATAAGGGCAAAACAGGATAGGCTAGGGCTCGACAACCCCTACAGATTACAACGAATATCCGACTAAACATAGGAACATAAAGCAGTGACGTTATCAACATGGCGCGCGTAGTCATAAACATTTTGATGTATTTTGTAAACCGGCACACTGCGTTTGGATGGTTGCCTACCAACATACTACATGTACAAAGCAATGACAACTCGTTGAATGGGGCTAAAACAAGAAATAGTGCATGGAATTACATAGAACGTACATAAAAAAATACAAACTATTTTTGTATTAGGGTTTATAATACCGTGTTCCCTTTATCAATTGAATTGAATGAAACTTTGCAGCGTAATTCCTATGTGAAATTCCAGAGCAAATATTTGCTGGAGCTTAAACATGATTTCTCGACATTGAACTTTGGCCAAGGGGCTTGTAAGAAGCTTTAATGAGATTATTCAATGGTGCTGTATGACAAACACTGAAAAGCAATAACCAGCCCTCGCCTATAGCCCTTCATTCAAGTAGCTCCATATTGTTAAACGCAGTGGCTTAGAAATACACACGAAAACCTCTTGAGGAAACTCAAGTTGAAGCCGGCCCTTTGGAATGCATACAAGCGAATAGTCTAGACTCTTATAGACAACCTAATTGCTGTCCGTTGGTCTTTTAAATCCGCCCTCATCATAAATCGTGATATACACGTGTAAGTAAATCCTGAGTTCTGGCATAAGTTTTCATTGCAGTTTTTAAAAGCTTGTTTTACACCACCGTTAATAATCCTTTCAATATTGGCCAGTCTGCCAAAATTTTACAATTCTGTTGATATAGGTCTGATGCTTGGGTACCGTGTTTAAGTTAACGTTTAAAATTTAAACTGGGGTCTGACACTGAAAACTGGCGGACCACACCCTGTAGGGATATTTTTTCGATCTTTACGTGGCGTTTGACGTTGTTTTAAATATTCCCAAATGAAGCCGTAGAGTACCAGTTTGAAAAGACTGCTTGTAATGATAAGTGTATTGTATTTTTTTAGGTAGACCAGTGGTTTCAAATCTTTTAATATTACTTTATATCACTTCTGTCCAGTTGGGTCGGAAAGAAAAGTTATAAATAAACAAAAGTGGAACAGCACCAAAAAACCTACTGGACTTTCGGGGTGATGTTGGTTTAATTGGTTTGCTTTTAGGTGGCGGTTCAATTGAAAATCCGTTGCTTTAGGAACTAGGCCCCTTTAGTTGAGTTAAGTTGAGTTTATTTCGCTAGGTGAAAGAAGTCGTAGCGACACAATTGCACTAAAACAATCACCAAGCCGGAATTAGCTGCGCAACGTAAAAACACCCTATGGAGCACAAAAAAGTGAAGAAGGGCACAATTGGTGGATCAAGATTGTACGCGCTGCAGCTACACCGTAGTTATAAGGTGTTATGTGGCGGGGGCTCACATCGGAGGGTGAGTTTGGCGTAAAGGTGGGGGGGGGGCGTAGTTACTCATGCGTGAACACACTTATTTGCTATGTTGAAACTGCAAAACCACTGTGAATGGCAGTACTGCTATATGGTTTTAGTTGAGTTTATTTTGCTTGGTGAAAGTCATAGCGACTCAACAGCACTAAACAATGCCGAAAATAGCTGCGCAACGCTTTGTAAATACGATGTAACTGCAGCGCGTTCAATCTCGATCCACCAATTGTGCCCTTTTTCGCGCCTCATCACTTTCTAACTTTGCGCATCTTTACTGGCTATGATTTCTTTTACCGAGCGAGGCACACTTAACTCAACTCAACGTTCGGACAATATGAGTGGGAAAAAAGTAAAGGGCAAAAATTGTTGGATCAAGGTGGAACGCCCTGCCGCTACACCTTCATTACAATGTGACGGGGACTTACAAGATAAGTCGCGCCTTTTGGGAAACACGGCTGTAGGGTGAATATGATACAGGATAGGGGTTCGACAGAAAGAACACCAACATAACGGTTTGATGACATAAATTAAAACAACACAATTGCTCTCACACAATCATCAAGCCGGAAATATCTGCTTGCAAACCCCTTTTTACTGTCAGAGCGTTTGGAGCACAACTGGTGGTTATAACTATAACAGTCATTACCTAGCCTTTTTTGCTATCTTTAATGCTTGTTTACTTTTGATTGCTGCAGTACTACTGTCTGAACCGAAGGTCAACGTACACATAACTAGCAAAGTAACATTTTAACCTTAATTACACCGATCTAGACTCTCTTGCACACATCGTAATTAACGTTAGGGTAATATTAACTTGAAACACTAATGCATGTTTCAGACTGTAAAGTCCATTTAATTGTTTCCACGGTTTTATATTGTTGATGTGTAATAATTTTTCAAACATTTGCAGAGTGTAGTGCAACGGTCCTTGAAGACTTAGCCGATTTAGTTGTTTTTAGCAGTTTTTTATTAAATAGCAACCCAATCCATTTTACCACCCCTAACAAAAAAAACACTGTACAACATAGTTATTTACAGTTAAAAGGTCACAAAACCAATCTCACTTCTCTAAAAAAATATTAAAAAGGTACAACTGACCAAAGTTCTTAGAGCAAACTGCATCTAAACCTACCCAGCAAACGAAAAAGTGACCACTTTCAACCCAAATATCTCTCGAAACAAACATAGCCAAGCAGCCAAATTCGCACACAACACTTTCCAACGAACTCACAAGCGATTGACGCACACCGTTTAAAAAATATTTAATATGACTGCTCAATGTATATGACTGTACACATTTAAACGGCCCACAAGCCACTGTTAGACCTAATTCTACAAAGCATGCCGTTTCCAAAAAGCCCAAAACTTTGTCTATGATTTTGCAGCTGTTACAATACTCATGACCCCCAGACAATTTCCTTTTACCGCCAAAACACCCAGGTTTAAAACGACTGTGTATTCTATTGAAGCTTTTTGAACTGTGTATAGCTGCAGCGCGTTTAACCTTGTCTTTCATCAACAGTGCCCCTCGCATTTTACATTGTGCCATTGCGCAGTGGTTTCCGTTATGTCGACTGCTTTGATGCTTTTTCATGGGAATAGCCAGTGTAGGATATAAATACAAGCTAAACAAGATATAGTTTTGGGTATAACAATCTGTGGGATCTTAAAACAGTGTTGACTGTTTTAATTTTTACTCAAAGTGATGTCTTATTTGTCTTAAAATTAAAATGTCTTTATTATTACCTGCATGTTAATAAAATGAAAACAGAGTTTCTAAGATTACAAGACATATGTCCAAACTTATATTTTTCGGGTCAAGTGGAGAGACCTTATTGTTTTTTCAACGTGAAGTGTCGTGCAACTGCAGTACCGAGTGACAGAGAGCGCGTGTAAGCCAGACTTTTAAATTTTAACGGTTTGCCTACTAAACGAAGACATATAAAGCAGTGACGTCATCATCCATGGCGCGCGAAGTGATTAGGATTTTTATGTATATTTTGTAAACTGGCGCACTTTATATAAAAGTTGGTTTAGGGCAGGCATGTCAAACATACTGGCCGTTTGATGATTTCATTCAGCCCATCACACATTTTTGAGTCTGCCAAAAAAGCCGATCTCTGGCTCATTTTTGTTGAAAGTTATAATTTTTATCTTTTAATGCTTTTTAACAAATACATAACCCCAAAATCAACAGTTTGTCAGTCGGGGTCGGGGGCAAACAGCGCCACCAGAGGTTATTTTGCATTTTGAAATAGGCCCGGCCGACATGTGATCAACAAGTCTGGCACTGACTGTGTCGCTACAATATGTTCTATCAAGCAAAACAACATGACTTAAATCAACAAGAATACTGGCAGGTTACTAAAACGCTGTAAGGCAAATTGTTACACCTTGTCGTGTAAAAATGATTAACAAATTATACAAAAGGTCCTTTCAGTCAATTTTTACCACATTCACTCGTCTCACGCCTTTAAAGAGGTGTTAGTTCAAGGTGAACAAACCTGGCTAGACTAAATTAAACACAGTGTAGCAGTATAACGAAGCAACGCAAATATTAACTAACGGTCTGCGACTGAATGGGCACGTAGCGCAAGCAAGACGAAGAAATAGTAACATGATCTCTGTATATAGCAGAGGAAGCATCATTGTTTTTATTGGCTGCGCGACTTTTTTGATTGACATCAGTTGCAGGGCCGACTAGACTACATTGTTCTAGCTCTGCACTGAAGTCCACACAGGCAGCGTTTAACTGTCGCGAAACGCTGCCTAACCGCGAAGAGAAATTAAGTTAGGGTTCAAATACAACTCTAACCAAATAACGATAGTTCTGGCTGTATTCTGCTTGTTTACAAGTTTGACCAATAAAACGCTTGTGCAATCATTAATTGAAAACCTCTGGACGTTACGCACAAAATAATCTTTTTTTCATGAGGATTAAACCCAGGAACGTACTGACGCATATTATTCGTTCAGGACGTTAACTTGGCATAAAGGATTTTTAAAGGAACTTCAAGTTATTTTGGCGAAGTGCTCCGTTGCGCCGTAAAGCGGTTAGTATTTTTAGGCTCAAAAACAGCAACAAATATATACATAAGATATGGGCTCAAAAAAGTAGCTTAGTAAAAAACAAAATTGCCAGAGAACTTTTATGTAGTGAATACATAATAATGCTAGCGTTTCAACAAACGCTGGTGCCATAATTGGTGCAAAATGAACCCCACCCTCTTTACCTAACACGGGGGGTTAGTCTTAGGGGCCCCCACTGACTGCTTCCACCAACGTTCCCCCTAGTTTTGATTCTCATTTGCGACAAACTCACCCTCCGATGTGAGTCCCCGCCACATAACGCTTTGTAATGACGGTGTAGCTACCAGAGTGAAACAGGCGCACATTGCAATTGCCCGTAAACTAAAAACGATACTGTTTCGAATTTTGACACAATATTTTAGGAATTCAGACATTCCAGCGCATAAACTTTTTTTTTAATTTTTTTTCCATTAATATGCATATTTCAAAATTAATATTCATCAATATGAACGTCATGCCGTCATTTGTGCTCCAAATTAACAGAAAGTTCTACTAAACAAGAGCTTTAAAATACGCCTAAAACTCATCGCTGCTTGGCCAAATTTACATATGTTATACTCTACGACTGTATCTTTAAAATGAGCCATAGCTTTTACCATATCAGAATCACTACCAACGACGCGATCGAAAATTCATAACTAATATGTCATATTCACTCAAAAATATGCGATGTGCGCTGGCCTTAAAACTCATAGCAATAGCAACCCACTATGCAAAAACTACAGCCTGTTCGCAAAAACAAAGTCTGTCCTTTCTAGTTCGATTCCAAACTATTATTTTTTTGTTATATTTCATATTTTTATAGCTTTATTTTATTTTTATTTTTTGTAAAAAAATGAATAATAAAAAAAACTCATTTTTTGAGCCATTTTAATTCTGAAAACAGTCTCTTTAGTGTAGGCCCTTGTGCAAAGTTGTTGAATTGCACATTTTTTATTGTTATTTTATTTTGTACGAGTTAGTTTGTTGCAAAAAGTTCCGTATGAATTGTGGGTTAATCAACACAGTTACATGCACGACTCTGCACGTCCATGTCAGGATTTCTGCAAAACAACCAAGTCGAAAAATAGAAAGCAAACGGATCCTGTTTTTAGACCTTTTGTACATGCTCCAAGTGTCCCATGCTTTCCAACCAAAAAACAACGTTTAATTGAGGGGTCAGTAATGACACACCAATGATTTACGATTTCATATTTCAATACATTTTTTGAGTGAAGTTGTGCGGCCTCTTTGATTTTATCATTAAGCGCAGTGCAACTGCAGCAACGAGTGCACGTGTAAAGCAGTCTATTACAGAGCGCCACGATTAACGCAGAAACATTAAGCAGTGACGTCATCAACATAGCTCGCCAAGTCATCAACATTTTGAAATATTTTGTAAACTGGGACACTGCGCTCAAAAGGTTACCAACTTCTGACTTAACTGGTCACAAATTTTCGCAAACTTTCTTAGTACTTGTGGATAACTGATGTCGCGTTGTTTAACCCAATCATCTACTGCATGGACCTAATCATCTACTGCATCATTTTATCTTGTTAAGGAGTCCATTCAGGGTCTAATCAGCTTTACTTGAAAGAACACGAATTCCATTGATAGGCAAACTAAGGTGGGATTCGAACCCCAGACAATAGCTTACCCGGGGTTGGCACTGCACCAATTGGGGTTCTAGCTACGGGGATACACAAGCTAACACAGGAATCTAAACAATACAAAAACATGACTTTATTACACTAGGTGGTTTGTTTTCAGAAACAAAAATTAGGCCTGGGTGTCCAAAGGGCGGCCCGCAGCTCAGGTTTCAAATTGTGTTGAACATGGCTCGCCAAAGTTTTGATTAAGCTGTTAGGTTACATAAGCACCTTAATTGTGACACAAAAAGTTTCCATGGAACCTTTTTTATCGACATGAAGGAAGAGTATGCACAAATCTAATCAAGCTGATAAGATCGTTGTGCAGTCAAACCGCTGGCCCGTGGGCGCCTTGAACCGATTGAAATTGGCCCTCATTAAAAAAAGGTTTGGACAACCATGCACTAGACAATGAAGAGACAAGTTGCGTTTGCGAGTGCAAATAGGGATGACGAAAGATATAAAAGAGAAAATCGAAATATGGCGTTTGGAAACAAAAAAGGGGAAGACGTACGTGCAATTCAATCAGCGTTTATTCGTGCGTAAAAACAGAAATGTGAAAAACGTGTTTGACGTCGCATGACCACAGAAGTTCGGGTAACATTTCAACTTTATATGCAAGCACTTGTAACTGCCCAATAGGCTATGTTACAATGGCTTATTCACCAGGAATCTTAGTTTATGTTATTTGTTTCATGTTGATTTTTTCTTTGGTCGACCAGTTCGTTCACCTGTATGTATCGCCATGACGATTTTGTATTGATTTAACAGCGACTGCCAAAACTGTGAGAACTTTTAGTCAAACAAACATTTAATAGAATTAGTGGTTTTCATTTAATTGTGTTTCTCCCATGTATTTCTATACAGGTTCAAAGGACCTACTAAAAACGCGCAAAATCGTATGACCAAATAACTTTAGGATATGCATGCCTACGCAACACTTTTAACAGACACGAAAGATTAATAGTGTGGTTAGTGTCGGAAACATACCTTACAGCCACACAATGTTATTACATATGCTGTTTAGGGGTTCGCTTGTCACGGTGCGAAAGTAGATCTCATCGTTCTGACTTGACACAAAGACGACGAAAAAAAGATTATTCATCAACATTTCGGTGGTGATTTCGTTTCGTCCATGATGTCGCGTTCTTCAGCTGAAAGAAAAGGCAAAGTAAAAACCAGACCAAGTGAAAAGTACTTTTTTGTCGAAAAACGGTACGGGGATCTGCTAAAGAGGACATTAACAAGGGGTTCTAGAGGGAGTAGAAATGTATGTTCGGGCAACGTTGTCTTTGGTAACAAGATTCTTTTGTGTTGAAAATTGTTGTATTGTTTAAGTAACTAAGTGGGTCAGTTTCCTGATAAAGAGTAACACCAAAAGGAACTAAAATGAAATGCCTCTTTTGTTTGACATTACAAATGTCCAAATGTAAGCAGTCATACACGTGATAAGAATAAAACTACAATAAAAATGCCTGAATTGACAGCTTTAAAAAAAAACTTTAATAACCAAGTACACTAAAAGTTGAATTAGTAAGATTCTAATACGGTTACATCATTCTGTCAACAGTGGTGAGCGCGACTGCCTCGTGCTCGCCAGGTTGTGGGTTCTAAACCTGTCTTGGTCGCTTGTGTTTCCCTGAGCAAGAAACTTAAGTGGACACGATGGGTTGACCCAAATTAAAGTAACCAAAAAATAGAAAAACAAAACGGTTTGGGGGACAACTTACTGTACGCGCTAAATCCAATGATCGCACCGATGATATTTAACGCACAGGACATCCATGCTAGGTAGAAACTCCAGTGGAGATACTGGCCAAGGTGAAAGTTTTCAGCCTCAAACATCTGGATTGAGCCTCCAACAGCTAGACAGGCGCCTGCAAAAGAAATGCCGTGTTCATTTCTTAAACGGAGGGTTTTTATCGACAAATTATGTTATGGGGTTATTTTTCTGTTGTGTGGTTACTCGACAGCCGTTTGCCACCTAAAGTTTGCTGGATGTTAAGCTAAACCAATGTTTTCCTAAGCAACAAATTGAGTTGTATTGTTGTAGACAGTTTTATCTAAAGACTGTTAGGCATCAGGGGCGTTGTTTTTTTACCCAATTCGTTAGCAGAAGAAGCTGGATTTGGGTGCAAAAATGCATCTTGAGCTTAATCATGCTGCAAAAATACATCAGTAAAATCCGTTTACAACAATAAAGTATAAAGTTAAGTTGTCCGCCAAGATGGCCGACTGGTTAGTAAAAGTGCTTGGTACTCGCAAGGTTATGGGTTCTAATCCTGTCACGACCACTTGGGTTGCCTGAGCAAGAATATTAAGCTACATTGCTCCAATTTAGTGACACCCGATTGGGCGACCCAAAACTAAAGTTACCAATTTGAAAAAAAAACGAAAAAATCTAATAAAAAATGATCCAACGGGACTGCAATGAGGCAGGTAACTCGACGGTGGACTCATTACGAGCATAACGCATTCAAGCGTTGTTCCACACCAAAAAATGAAACAAACAAACAAGTGAATCAACAGCAATTACTTAAATGTAATCACAACGACTGTTTTTAATTGGGCTACTTTTTTAGTTTATGTGTGGTGTTTCAACAAAACAAAATAGTCGAAACCTACTTGTTCCAACAGACAGATATACGGCCGCTTTTAGACAGTTCACTGTTTTGTCTGCGAGGTAACTTATGATGCACCAAAGAATGCCAGCCTTGCCGAAAATTGCCAACACCAGAAAGGCAGCGGTTGCATGCTGAAAGTGACTTTTGCCTGAAAAAAAAAAACGAAAAGTGTGTTAAAATAATGTGGTCGATTAAAAAAACTCACGAATGGTGGGATAAACTGTTAGAACTACAAAATGGAAACGTTAAAATGGAAATGATTAAAAAAATGTGAAAATTTTGTGGCACGTATGCAAAGACTTTTGTGCGGGTAAGTCATGTTTAAAATGACTGTCCTATTGTGGAAAAGCATGACAATTTCATATTTTGTCAGGTTTAATCCAAAGGCATTGGTGCGTACAAGATCGCCTTTAGATCTGTGATTAATCTGTACGTCGTTTTAATTTTCCAAGGGCGTCGCACAATAATTCCGTCTCACAGCTAAGGTCTTTTCCGCTTCTGCCCCCCGCCTCCAACCCCATTAAACCCAAAACTAAGGAGCACCACATAGAAGTCACCAACTCGTCAAAACAGGAGTAAAATCTACAATGTATGTCACAAAACTGTACCTGTGCTTTACAACAGTCACCAGTCAATATAAGCATACTCTATTCAAGATTGGTCGCCAGGCTTTTAAACACAGTGTGCCAGTTTACAAATTATGTCAAAACGTTTATGTCTTCGTATGCCATGTTGATGACATCACTACTTCATGCTTCTGCGTTATTGGACTAATCACTACAATCTGTAAAAGGCTGGTTTGCACGTGCACTCTGTAGTTCTTGCTGCAGTTGCACTGTGCTTTACGATAAAAAACGGGTCGCTCCACTCCGCTCAATCTATGTAATGAAATATAAACTCGTAAATCACTTGGCGTTCCAGGGGTTGCCGACCCTTGGTTCCCATAGACAAACCAACATTTCTGCCAACCACTTACCTTTTGGGGACAAAACACCAAATTCGTTCGCCTCGTTGTATCCAAACCAATGGGGTGCGGACACTGCTACAAGGGATAATGTGTACGCCATGAACAGAACGCAAGTAAATGCCCCCAATTTAGCATTCATCACTGCCAGGGAATGTCTGCACTATTTTGACTGAATCCCAATCTTGAAGTCCTTACTTTCAGGCTGGCAATGCGTTAAAGAGGGCAACCTTACTAAAATATAATTCTTTGCAAATCATATTGCGCTGCCTACAAAAATGGGACCTTTTTTCTTTTCATTCGCACACGGCCTGCTTATATGGGTAACTTGCTGTCTTGACGTCACGCGAGAGACCCGACCGAAACTTCATTGCCATTTTCAAGGACAGCGCGGGCTTTTTTCTCTACCCGTATTTGAATTTGCGGTGGCTCAGGCTGCACGAACGGGGGTGTAGGGAAAATACGTGTCTGGAGATGTTTATAAGCGGTGATACATACGATATCCATGCCCCCCCCAGCGTCGCAGTTTTGTTCAATGCCCCTTTCTGTCATACCGACTGCCTCTGAAAAACAAGGGCTTAATTTATCCCTTTTTACCCCACCCTAACTCACTCTTTTGCAAGCCCGGTATTCAGCGCAGTTTAATAAAAGCAAAACTGCCGTTCCTGCGTAGACTACCGCTGGCCTAACGGTCTTAGGCGCTCGACCCATATGCAAACATTAACAAATATCGATCAGACCTTTTCTGGAGGGTCATGGGTTCGAGTCCCGTGAAAAGTGGTTCTTCGAAAAGGCGAAACGCCTTTTATCTGCTTATTCGATTATTATAGTACTACTCTGTTGTTTTGATGTCACAAAGCGAAAAAAAATGAATTTCGATTCTGAAAAAAATCTCGCTAGCTTGTTCCGTACGTTGGTGTTGGGAGTGTTGCCAATAAACAATGAACCTAACATATTCCTATGTTGCGTTTTTGCACCCTCTATCAACACGTTTCCGCACATACTTGCATAAATTCTTGCGTGTCTCGTGCAAGCCTCGCTGCATCACTGGCAAGAGTTATTGACGAAACATTTTTTACTTTTTTACAACTATTTGGGTCAGCATACTTATAATGAAAATTACCACATCAGTTCATTACGTTCTGCTGTTTAAGTAAACCAGTCATTTAAACGTTATTATGAGTTGAAATTGCGAAAGTCAGCCTTGTTGACTGGTGAAACGCGCCTTAGAAACCACAGCGCAAAGGCCNGGCAGCGGTTGCATGCTGAAAGTGACTTTTACCTGAAAAAAACGATAAGTGTGTTAAAATAATGTAGCTGATTCAAAAAACTCACGAATGGTGAGATAAACTGTTAGAACTACAAAATGGAAACGTTAAAATGGAAATGATTAAAAAAATGTGAAACTTTGTGGCACGTATGCTAAGGCTTTTGCGCGGGTAGGTTTAAAATGACTGTCCTATAATGGAAAAGCATGCAAATTTCATATTTTGTCAGGTTTAATCCAAAGGCATTTGGGCGTATAAGATCGCCTTTAGATCCGTGGTTCTCAAACTGTGCGTCGTTTTAATTTTCCAAGGGCGTCGCACAATAATTCCGTCTCGCAGCTAAGGTCTTTGCCGCCTCAGCCCCACGCCCCCAACCCAATTAAACCCAAAACTAAGGAGCACCACATAGAAGTCACCAACTCGTCAAAACAGGAGTAAAATCTACAATGTATCACAAAACTGTACCTGTGCTTTACAACAGGCACCAGTCAATATAAGCATACCCTATTCAAGATGGGTTGCCAGGCTTTTAAACACAGTGTGCCAGTTTACAAATTATGTCAAAACGTTTATGTCTTCGTATGCCATGTTGATGATATCACTACTTCATGCTTCTGCGTTTATTGGACTAATCACTACAATCTGTAAAAGGCTGGTTTGCACGTGCACTCTGTAGTTCTTGCTGCAGTTGCACTGTGCTTTACGATAAAAAAACGGGTCGCTCCACTTGGCTCAATCTATGTAGTGGAATATAAACTCGTAAATCATTTGGCGTTCCGGGGGGTTACCGACCCTTGGTTCCCATAGACAAACCAACATTTCTGCCAACCACTTACCTTTTGGGGACAAAACACCAAATTCGTTCGCCTCGTTGTATCCAAACCAATGGGGTGCGGACACTGCTACAAGGGATAATGTGTACGCCATGAACAGAACGCAAGTAAATGCCGCCAATTTAGCATTCATCACTGCCAGGGAATGTCTGCACTATGTAGACTGAATCCCAATCTTGAAGTCCTTACTTTCAGGCTGGCAATGCGTTAAAGAGGGCGACCTTACTAAAATCTAATTCTTTGCAAATCATATTGCGCTGCCTACAAAAATGGGACCTTTTTTCTTTTCATTCGCACACGGCCTGCTTATATGGGTAACTTGCTGTCTTGACGTCACGCGAGAGACCCGACCGAAACTTCATTGCCATTTTCAAGGACAGCGCGGGCTTTTTTCTCTACCCGTATTT
>QXVZ01031395.1:0-13107 GCA_008931825.1 Phallusia fumigata
AATTGCCGATGTTATTGCCTGTGGAAAACAGAAAGTTTGACAGAATGCAATAAAAATACCTACCAGATGCGGTAGGTTACGTTTTCAAAAAAAAAGTTTTTGCACTTATGCAGTACCATATGGACACAATTTCGAACAACATTTAGAAAAGGGCAAATATCCGAATAGGTTTTAGTTTCAGCATAATATTCAGGAGATGTAAAGGAGTAGTCGATCAGACAATGTTGCAACTACACTTGACAACAAAGATTTGTGTAGACTTGCTAAAGTTACGGATCATCATCCAAGTCAAAAGTGTTGCATATTGATATAACCCCTTCCATCCCAGGGAAAAATTTTGTTCAAAGATTAAACCGTTAAACATGTCTGTTTACAAGTTAGCTTACCTCCTTAGTTTTGTTTTCTAACGAATATCCACTGAGATTTTGTATCCACAGCAGCAACTTATATAGATACCCTAACATTTTTACAAAGCAGAGCAACAGAAACGTTGGTAAAGCAACTTTCGATCGAAGTATTTCGAAATAGGCATTCATTCCAAGTTCAAAATTTAAACCTGCTGGGCAGCTATCGAACACCACCCCGATCATCGTTGTGCCTTGTGTCTGTTAAGGTAATTGAGAAAATTTATGTCTTTTGTTGTCTGTGTCATGTTTTCTGCTTAAGACACTTCTATCTTGTTCAGTCACACCTTTTTTTCTTTTTTAACCATCAGTACAAAACCTAACCCACCAATAATGTTTCAACCAAATTTCGATATTGTAAAATCCCGGTATTGCTAAGGACGTGGAAGAATACTGGGTTGCTTGCAAGGTTGTTTTCCTTCAAAAGATCAACCAGCAGATCTGATCGTGTTTGTTTAACTTCCCCATCTGGATCTAAAAGTTAATTTGTTTAGTATAGTTACTTGAAAACAAATAACACTATAGGTGGAAATTTACTATTTGTCGAGAGAATTTACTTTCGAAAAGAGCCGTTTGTTGGCTTTGCAATATGGTGATGCAGTGTTTCCGCAAATAAATGTCTGTGTATTTTGCAAGCTGCTTCAAAGTCGATCCTCCCCAGCCAAGCAGAAATACCACTGGAGTCTTTTCATTGGTTTTTCCTGTAAGTTTGTAGGGATTGCAAGTGTGTTATTTGGTGTGCATGAAGAAAAAATAGGACACACGAATACAGGTCACAGCGTTTGACGCAGGTTTCCTTACAAGCGTTTTCTTTAGTTTCAAGACTCATTTTTGAATTAAAACTAGAACAGATAGGGAGGGACAACAAACCAATTACAAACTTCAATAAACACTTTTAAAATAGTTGAAACCGTCTATACGGCAGCAGTCTCTCTACGAAAAAGTTTACGCTATTTAAACAAAACTTGTTTTACATTACGGGTTGCACGTATGCTCCCATACGTTTTTGGTTTAACGCAAAATATTATTAACACATCCTGAGGTTCGCATTTAATGCTTTCGAACCGTATGTTGTGTAGTCCTGCTTCATGGTACCGTTTACAACGGTTGTTATGGCCGGGCAAAACATATAAAGTAAGATTGAAACCAAACGTTGGACAAACACTCCGGCTAAAAGATGTTTTAAGCATAAAACTTGCTGAAGGCAAAAACGACCCTAACTACGCACAAAACGTTTTCTTTAACTATGGAAATCCATATTTTTTGCTACCTTTGCCAACAGGTCTAACTCCTTGCGTCTGCTAATCAGTAAAATTCAAAATTACTCATGTAGGATGGAAAAATATTTGCCTACAAACTATGCACTGACGTTACCGTTTTAATGAACTCTCTCACCTTCAGGAAATACGACTTCATGGCTCAAGGAAAACGATGTTGTTTCGGTNCGTTTACAACGGTTGTTATGGCCGGGCAAAACATATAAAGTAAGATTGAAACCAAACGTTGGACAAACACTCCGGCTAAAAGATGTTTTAAGCATAAAACTTGCTGAAGGCAAAAACGACCCTAACTACGCACAAAACGTTTTCTTTAACTATGGAAATCCATATTTTTTGCTACCTTTGCCAACAGGTCTAACTCCTTGCGTCTGCTAATCAGTAAAATTCAAAATTACTCATGTAGGATGGAAAAATATTTGCCTACAAACTATGCACTGACGTTACCGTTTTAATGAACTCTCTCACCTTCAGGAAATACGACTTCATGGCTCAAGGAAAACGATGTTGTTTCGGTAGTATAAGTTGACGAAGAAAAATCGTTTAGCAACCCGTACAGCAAGATCATCTTGGTTTGCGTTTTATTGCTGCAACTATCTAGGTTGGGTACAGACTGTGGGCACAACAACGTTTTCCGGCAGTAAGTAAAACTTTAGTGCTCTGCGTGACGTGATCACATCGGGTTTGTACATAGAAATACATATCACGCTCCTATGTCCTGTCGCTGTATATATCCCTCGTCGATGTTGTTGCAGTGTCTTATGCTTTGTCACTCCATTGGAGAAGTGCTCTGCAACTGATGTGCCGCGAGACTATGTTAAGTGTGCCGCAGTTTGACTGATAGCTGACAACCTTTTTTAAAAGTAACAAGATTTTATACTTAAGTGTCTAAACAGTTGCTGCGTAGTTGAGCGATTCGGTAGTCCAAACTCTTTTTAGACTGTGCAAAATTGGTGTATTGCAGCGCCACAAAAGAAAATATTATCCTCTAAAAGTGGCCCTGGCGCAAAACGCAGGTTAAGGTATACATGCCGCAAAAGTTCGTAAAGATCAAGTGGCGAAAAAAGGTTGCGGAACATTGCTCCACACTAATCGCGACTCCAAAGTAAAACGTTTGATTGCGGAAAATAAAACATTGCTGTGTCCTTTCAGTAAAAAGATAGTAAAACAGTTGGGAACGTTCCAACAATGAGGTTTGTCATTGCAGAAACTACCAACTCATTCTGCATCTCGGCCGCTAGCTTCATGTTTTGTGAAAACAGAAATGAGTTGCAGTTGCTTTGTATTTGAAGCAGCACATTAATAAGTTCTATTTGACAAACGCATAGTGGATACAAAAGGCAGGAGCTGAATTACGTCATTTTGGACCTTTAAATATTTCGACTTGGCAGTATAGAAAACAACAAAATTAGTTCAAACTACAATGGGTAAAACCTCAAAAGTACCGTTTTCTTGCATTAACATCTTAACTGACATATTGAAATTTCGGATGTGCTACCTGACATATGTACACAACTCCTAGGGTCGGAATAGGGTCGGATTTATACGAGGGCTTAATGCTGTGTAGCGAATAAAAATTCCAATAAAATCTTAAAAATCAAAAGGCTTGAGCACACGACGGCACTGATTTTAGGATTTCAATTTTTAATAAATCTGTTAAATCATATATTGGGCAAAAACAAAACACTGTCATCTCCCTACAGTTTGCATTTGACCGTTTTCTCCGAGGCTGCATTCTTTAGACAAAACTCCAGAAACTCCACACATTCCTGCCGGTAACGGTCAGGAAACTTTCTAAAATGTTGAACGTGAGCGGAGGTGGCAAAGTTATGAGTACGAACCGTCGTTCTGCGTTTTGCCTGTTCAATGACGGAATTGACCGCAGAGCTTGGAATTAGAGTGTCGGAATCGGAATAGAGGTAAAGTTGCGGCCACGGGTGGTTAATAGAAGATGTTATTGCCTGTGGAATACACAAGGCAGGGGGTATAAAAACGACACCGCAAGTCGCTGAGAAAAGAAAAGCGTTCGACATTCCTGTATATAGGTCAGCTTACCTCCTCAATTATATTTGCAGCTGAATATCCTCTGAGGTTTTGTATCCACAGCCGCAGCTTCCAGACAAACCATACCACTTTCACAAAACAGAGCAAAAGAAAAGTTGGTAAAGCAACTTTCGATCGAAGTAACTCGAGATAAGCATTTATTATGAGGTTAAAATTAAAACCTGCTGGACAACTATCGAAGACCACCCCGATCATCGTTCTGCCTTGCGTCTGTAAACAGGTTAAGGAAAACGTTAATATTTTGTTTTTTGTGCCAAGTGTTCTTGGCATAAAATGGTCGTCAGTCTCTGATAAAGCGATTTTTAAAACACAGCGGTCAGGAGGACTGCGATTCCATGCGATGATAGGAGAAGGACAAACAAAAAATACCATGATAGGAGAAACATTTTCGGTATTTTTTGTTTGTGACAAGTGATCTCCACCCACAATGGTTTTCACTCACTGATAAAGCAATTTTAAAAGACAACGGTTGTGAGGATTGCCATCCCTAGCTCCTTGTCCGTTTTTTACCCTTTGTGCCAAATCGGTCAGATCTAGCCGTCGCAAAAAGAAGTTGACCGTGGACCTCCCACGTTTCAAACGATTAGTGCCAATTAAACGTATCTCACCCAGTAGTAAAAGTAGCTGGAACGGTGAAAGAATTCTTGCGGCAAAGAGACTCAACGCCAAGGTGTCGCAAGTATCGACTATATTATAAATCTAATCGTCCCGTTAAGAAAATTATGCTATACTTTTAACACTGATCTCACCATTAACGTTTCAACCAAACTACGATATTGAAAAAATCCGGTATTGCTGAATACATGGAAGAATACTGGGTNATTTTAAAAGACAACGGTTGTGAGGATTGCCATCCCTAGCTCCTTGTCCGTTTTTTACCCTTTGTGCCAAATCGGTCAGATCTAGCCGTCGCAAAAAGAAGTTGACCGTGGACCTCCCACGTTTCAAACGATTAGTGCCAATTAAACGTATCTCACCCAGTAGTAAAAGTAGCTGGAACGGTGAAAGAATTCTTGCGGCAAAGAGACTCAACGCCAAGGTGTCGCAAGTATCGACTATATTATAAATCTAATCGTCCCGTTAAGAAAATTATGCTATACTTTTAACACTGATCTCACCATTAACGTTTCAACCAAACTACGATATTGAAAAAATCCGGTATTGCTGAATACATGGAAGAATACTGGGTTGCTTGCAAGGTTGTTTTCCATCAAAAGAACAACCAGCTGATCTGATCGTGTTTGTTTAACTTCCCCATCTGGATCTAAAAATGATTTCGTTTTACAGTTACTTAAATACACTATAATTGAAAATTAAGTAATTGTCGAAGTTCTTACATTCGAAAAAAGACTGCCCAGGCGTTTGTTGACTCTGCAATATGACGATGCAGTGTTTTAGCAAATAAATCTCCGTGTATTTTGCAAGCTGCTTTAAAGTCGATCCCCCCCAGCCAAGCATAAATACGACTGGAGTGTCGTCGTTTGTTTCACCTGCAAGATTTTAGGGACAGCGAACGTGTTATTTGGTTACATTAAAAGCTATTCATGCAACAACACAACAATTCTTTAATGTTGCCAAACCAAAAGGGGAAGCAGATCATGCGCAATGCAAACCTCAAAAACACAACATCGTTACGTATTAGCTGTGAATGTTGAGGAAGCCAATGTGCGGCAGCGGTCTTTTGAAGTAAACGGTTGCTCTATTTAGATCCACTAATTGGAGAGAGGAAACAAACCACATGTATGCGGCCGTATACTCTTTTAAAAGCAATGCTCAGCTGGATGCGATAGGTTTGTTTGTTAATGGCAGACCTGTTTAAGTAAAGAGCCACTAAAATATTGTCGCCGGGTCGCATGTTAAAGAGTGTACATATGACCGTAAAAACGTCAAATAATTACGAAACTTTTGTTGATCTATACAACAACAATAACTGTTTGATCACGCAGTACAGCACTTGTTTATAAAATAGGAGTAATAATTTGTATTGCGCTACAAGCCAAATGCATGCTCGCACACGCTTTTGGTGCAATGTAAGACATGTTTAAAACTTATGGGCCGTATTAAAAGCTTTAGCAGTTTACATGCAGCCTGTGCGCCGTAAGATATCCAGGCCTGCTTTATGGCTCCGACCCAGCAAAACATATAAGGCGAGGTTACCATCAAACCTTGCACAAAAACACAATAACGCGTTTTTAACATACGACGTACCTACGTTTAAAACATTTTCTCTTCAAACAAGTTGTTCAGTAATTTTTGGCTGTTTTGAAAAACGATACTTGAACTACCACATTTTTCATTGCGTCTGCAAATTAATAACTTTACCATTTCTGGCAAAGGGTTAGCAAAACAGTTTTCTACAGACTATGCACTGACGTTACCAGATTTTAACTCCACCCTCACCTTTAGGAAATAAGACTTCGTTGGTCAAGGAAAACGATGTTGTTTCGGTATCATAAGTTGACGAAGAAAAATCGTTTAGCAACCCATACAGCAAGATCATTTTGTTACGCGTTTAACTGCTGCAACTACCGAAGTTGGGTACAGACTGTGGGCACAACAATGCTTTCCGGCAATAAGCGTAACTTCGGTTCTCTACGTGATGTGATCACACCAGGTTTAAATAGGATACATCAGCTGGTACGTCCTGTCGAAGGTACTGTCCCTGCCGACAAAGCAATGCTGCATGCTGATTACTCCACCATTTCAACACATTTGACGCTAATGGTGTATGTAGAACGTTTGCTTGATGAAAATAAAGCAGTTTGGGTAGAGCCGGTGCCGGACTTAGACTTGGTGATACGCTAAGCCAGCGGTTCCCAACTTTTTGACGCATTCCCTCCTTTGTTTTAGAACTTTTTATTCCTCCCCTACTAGACAAGAAGTGATATAAAGTAATATTAAATAGTTTCGAAACACTAATTATCTACCTAAAAGAAATACTGCACTTATCATAAATAAGTTAACAATGAGTGAACATTTTCCCCTTCAACTCAAAAAATTCATCCTGGGAAGATATTCCTTTCAAGGGTGCACAAACCAGCGGCTGCGAATTTAATTTATACACATGTATAATAACCAGGTGTATGTTATGGCGCCCCTGGGTTTAAATTACCCCAGCTGGTAGATTTTTGGAAATGCCTTTAAATAATTTGGGACGTATTATCTTTCCACTTTTATTCATATACATGTGATAATAAAGACATTTAAATATTAGGACAATTAAGACAGCACATTAGGTAAAAAAAATTGTATTCTTCACTCTTTTGTGGCCCCACAGATTAAGGCCCCCAAAAGCTCTAACTTATTTAGCTTGCATAAATACAGAACTGGGCAAGGCCGAAGAAGCCTACATATGAGCTTTGTCATCGTCTCTCCGCTGAGAGCTCTATATTTTGTGGGAACGGAAATGAACCATATTTTTTCGTTTGAATAGAGCATTGCTAAGTTCGATATGACAGACCCATTGTGAATACAACTTGCCGGTTAGGTCATTTTTTAACTTTGCAATATATACTGATAATGGAATGTGTAGGTTTGTATGATTTTGTGACCAACAAGGCTGACGAACTGTCGTTTAAAAAAGGAGAAATTTTAAAGGTATTTTTGAAGCAGTGAAAAAAGAATTGTAAACATCAGAACGCTGAGTGATTTTGTGTCTTTTGATGAAAGAAAGAGGCAATATTTATATGATGTATGCTGATAAAACTTAACATAGCACTGAGCTGAAGAATTAAGTTCTGAAAAATTTGTTACAATATGACATATGTGCAGAGAAAAATAAACATAAAAAAGAAAGAATTTGAAATGTGGTTGTCAGCGATAAGATATAGCCATAAGATCCAGAACTAAATCTTTCGTTTGTAATTGCTCGTTAAACATGAAACGGCAATAAAGCAAAAAATCATTTTCTTAATTAAATAAACTGCAGAGCCCAGTCACAATGTTTAGGCATTCATTTGCATATTCATGAATCTCTATGCAGGTGTTGGACTTCAGCAACCCTAACTGGTATAAAGCGGAGTTAAATGGAAGGGAAGGTTTGATTCCTAACACGTACATAGGCATGAAGCCTCATGGGTGCGTATATTAACTGGATGAAGTAACAAGTTGGTTTGAAATTTGTTTTGACTATTCTCAGATGGTTTCACAAAAAGATTTCGCGTGAAAAGGCCGAACAAACACTAAACAATCCGGGTTTTCCAGATGGAGCTTTTCTAATTAGAGAAAGCGAGGCTACCCCGGGGGATTTTTCCCTCTCTGTCAAGTAGGTTTAGGAAAAAGTATTTTTATAAAACTCGTTTGTCAACTGAATTGTCTTGGTTGGTCCAACGCAAATGGCACAGCCGGGAATTTTGAGTAAGGACAAATATTTATAGGTTTTAGCAAATAAAAGTGTTTGGTTTGTGACAACAATTCTCCAGTTTTACTGTTAATTTCCTTTTTTATTGGTGTCTTTGCATATGCAGCCCAACATAAAATAGTAGGGGATAATGTAGTAGAAAAAAGTTTTTGTCAAATTTCGAATCTGTACTCTGGAGATTTGGGGGGTGGAGGAGGACACACGCCTTTCGGTTGGTCCATTATCTGTGCTCTGTCTTACGTGCCAGTTTTTGATTTGTTATTTCTTTTTATTCAATTTTAAACAATTTTGTTTTCATACGGATATGGCAATGGAGTTCAGCATTTCAAAGTGCTGCGTGACGGAGCTGGGAAATATTTCCTTTGGATTGTGAAATTTAATTCGCTTAATGAGCTCATACATTACCATCGGACCTCTTCTGTATCTAGGCAACAAACCATATATTTGAAGGACATGGTTGAAACGGTAAATGTTAAAAACAACTGTTTTTTCTGGCAATTTTTTAGAGATTGTTTCAGCCAAGGCTGTACAAAAAACAGTCTTGTATACCGTGGATCACATTAAAGATCTAGTTTTTCAGTTAAACTGGCGCTTAAGATTTACCAGTGATCTAGTGGCAATTTTATAGATGCCGGAGTCTTCTGCATAAGCCTACTGCTATTTAGGTCCAAGGCCCCTTCCCAATTTCGAAATTGTTCATTGAAGTAGGCTACTCCTGGTAAAATAATCTTCAAGTTTTAATTTAGTTTACTTGGCCTCCCTCAACCAATTTGGTCTGGTTACGCTACATGCTTTCTGTAAGCCTTAACCCAATTTTTCATTTGTTACGTCTCTAAATTTTCAACGATGCCAACATTAAACATTGAACCTCTTAAATGGTGTTTTAGCTATGCGCTTCTGTTGATAAGATTCATTAACTCCACAGAACGTTAAAGTCCCAGCATTGTATGACTTTATACCGCAAGAGGCGGGCGAGCTACAGTTCAAGCGTGGTGACATCATCACAGTCACAGAGGCGACGGATAAGAATTGGTGGAGGGGCAGCTTGAACGGGAGGACGGGAATTTTTCCCTCAAACTATGTCGAAGTTTCTGCCGACGTTAAACTAAAACTGAAGCAGCTCAACCAAGCAACTTAAGCAAAGTAGTGAATGATTTCGCTGTTATATGTCAAGTTAATCTGTATTTATTAACCCGTTATCCTACTCTCTCCCTTTTTATTTTGCTCTCACTTGGTGTGCACACATTGCTACTCTGTTGCGTGTAAAAAATATTACCTTAAATGTATAAGCTGCATAGTAAAAATATTAATAAGTCGTTTTGCTTTGGTTTTAACGTCACGCGTCGTTTTAACGTTTCTGTGAAATTTTCTTCTTAGGAGTATGTCAGCAATCTAAAGATTTGCCGTTGTTTAATAATTGAAAAGGTTTTGGTCATATGGTGTTAGTCAAAATACTGACTTTCTGAAGTTAAAACGTAAAGGTTATCCTCTCGTTAACCGAGAGCAATTGCATGATAAAACAAGGAAACTAAAATTATGTTTGCTGACGAAATCAGCTTGCAATTAAACTAAAAATAAATCAAACAACATTTCAAACTTAATCGTCACTCATTTGCTCACCAAACACAGTTTCTGTAACATTTACTAGGTAGGTGTCTCTGCCATCTATGTCTTTAATTTATTAATACATAATACAACTACGGCTAGCAACCCTTTCAAATTCCCTGATTATGGAAAACTACTCTACGCTACGTAAAAAACATACTGCGAACCGCTGAGACCTTGCTTATATTGGTTTGACACGCGGCTTTGCAAATGTTTCCGACATTTGTATTAAAGGATATATTCTCCACGTGCATGTCCACCTTAGCATTTTATTGTATGGTTCTTCTGCTTTTCTTTTACCCCAGCTTACGCAAGTAGATTGGCCAATCAGGGAACGCCATGACCACCGTGGCACATTCGGGTTACACGAAGTCAATTAGACGTGAAGTATATTATATCAGACAATTTTGAGCGAATGCGAAATAAAAAATATTGTGCAACACATACAAACTAAAGAGTGGGTTGTAGAAATAATGAAACGACAAATAATTGACAAGTGAAAAATGACGCAACAGGGCTAAAAATGGAAATAATGAAAGTAAAACATAAAACTTGCCACACTTGTACAAAAAAGTTTTAACAGTTTAAAAAGTTTGTGTGGCAAAACACACCAAAACATTATGTGGAGGAGTACTCATAATTTCATTTTAACAGAAATTTGCCTAAACACGCTAAATTAATAACGAGTCAGTCCGTTATTTATTTGAAATATTTGTTTTGTCACAATTTGTCTGGCAAAATTGCAGAAACTCCACACATTCCTTCCTGTAACGGTCCGGAAACTTTCTAAAATGTTGAACATGAATTGAGGTGGAAAAGTTGTGACCTCGCACCAAAGCCAAGTGTTTGGCCTTCTCCATTACTGCAGTAACGTTCGACGTCAGAACCAATGTATCGGAATCGGAATAGAGGTAGAGTTGTGGCCACGTATGATAAGCAGACACGACAAAAAGCTATGAAAACAAAAAGAATCTTAAACATAATTGTACGGTAAAATGCAGTTTAACCCATTTTGAATGTGATGCAATAATCTTGGGCTACTATCACACAACCCTATCAATGCGATCACAAAATTACGATGAAACAAAACCAACCTGTTCTATTTCATGGATTGTGATTTTTTCCAATAAAAGGTNAATTTCGAAATTGTTCATTGAAGTAGGCTACTCCTGGTAAAATAATCTTCAAGTTTTAATTTAGTTTACTTGGCCTCCCTCAACCAATTTGGTCTGGTTACGCTACATGCTTTCTGTAAGCCTTAACCCAATTTTTCATTTGTTACGTCTCTAAATTTTCAACGATGCCAACATTAAACATTGAACCTCTTAAATGGTGTTTTAGCTATGCGCTTCTGTTGATAAGATTCATTAACTCCACAGAACGTTAAAGTCCCAGCATTGTATGACTTTATACCGCAAGAGGCGGGCGAGCTACAGTTCAAGCGTGGTGACATCATCACAGTCACAGAGGCGACGGATAAGAATTGGTGGAGGGGCAGCTTGAACGGGAGGACGGGAATTTTTCCCTCAAACTATGTCGAAGTTTCTGCCGACGTTAAACTAAAACTGAAGCAGCTCAACCAAGCAACTTAAGCAAAGTAGTGAATGATTTTGCTGTTATATGTCAAGTTANAAAGCCATGGTTGGCACGTGAGGTGTTTAATTATAGCACGTAAAGTGATTTATCAGTTCAGATTGCAATACATTTTTTAAGGTTGTTAAGTAACCTTTTAAAAGTGCAGTGTAACTGCAGCACCGAGCGACAGAGAGTGCGAGCAAACCAGCCTTTTACAGATTTTAAAGATTAGCCTACAAAACGCAGAAATATAAAACAATGACGTCATCAAACTGTCACGCGAACATAATTTGTAAAATGGCGCACTGCGTTTAAAAAGCTGATACAAGGTGGTATATTATCACGAAAACAAATCGTGTTGAGAACATATCGAACAATGTAAATTATTTTCATACCATTAACGTTTTCGCCAAAGGACCGTATTGAAGATACCCGGCGTTGCTGAACACGTGTAGCAGCACTGGATTGTGCGAGAGATTTCTGTCCACCAGGATTTGGGCTAGTTTTTGGGCACGTGTTCCTTTTTTTGACGAGCCTGGACCTGAAGTTTAATTTCATCAAATTTAAAATTTGGAAAATTAGATTACAACCCTGATTCATATTAGTCCATCTCTGTGTGTATAGGCCTAACTTACAGGTTCGGGCTATGTGCAAAAAAGCTACCATACCGGAGGTGGTTGCCAGTGGTTGAAAAAAAAACAAGTACTAACGACCTTAGCCCAACAAAGTGGGCCCTCCGAAAACTTATCCACCCAAAGCGCTGTAAGCCCTAAATACAAAGATTTCAACCTCCCGGTAAATGTCTAAAGGCGTTATGGTTCATTAAACCTAGTAATTTGTACTGCTTCAGGGCAAATGGCTGGAACATTGTATTTATACACAACACAGAACATGCCTTGGCGCCTTATGGTTAATTCATGCTGAATTCTTACTTTCAAAAAACTGTGCGTTTTTGGGCTGAGCGAAAGAAATTGTAATGCAGTTCCGCAAATAAATGTCCGCGTATTTCGCTACCAGCTTCGATGTAGATCCGCCCCATCCAAGTAGAAACACCACTGGGGTTTCTCCGTCCGTTTCACCTGTTCAAACGTGATACATAACAGTAAATAATCTACAACGTTTTGCTCATCATATCGTATTGAAACAATAAATCAACTTTCTAGCGCCACAATAAAAGAAAATAAACAAACGTTAGACAAAACATAATATAACACTTTCACTTTAAAAATCAACACTACCTTCGGGGTAAGAGAGGTCATATTTTACTTCAGACGATTTGCTATCCATTCTAACCACAGCCTAAGTCTACTTCAAAAATCTGAAATGATCTGCCTATAACGCGTGTATTAATATAACTGTTGTCACGGAAGCACTGCTCATAATGCCTACGTCAGACTCGACCGTCAGCATGACGCGTCGGGTTCTTCCCATCCGTTGTGTTCTCGCCGTCACGTACTCTCTGGGGAAAATATAAGTTGGTCACTCACCCGTAACAGGTCACTTAATTGTACAGTCAGTATGCAAACTTCAGTTTACTTGTAGGTCAAGCAAAAAAAAACACAGAGCAAAAAAGTTAAATTTAAATGCATGCTACGACATATGGTCAGTTTGCATCACAGAAAATAAGCACAGCGCTCATCCTTTTAAAAATATACACTAATGTTGGTTTTCAGTCGTTATCTGGAAAAGCAACTGTCGCAATTACATTCTGTTTTTAGTTTACCTCCACACAACCCTTTTTCCTATATGGCCAAAATTTCATTGGCTTTCAGGACATTATAGGAACATAAGCATGCATAATATGTTATTGTCTGTGACTAAT
>QXVZ01031398.1:0-16277 GCA_008931825.1 Phallusia fumigata
CAACTTGTTGATTTTATTGCAGATTTGTGTCCAAATCCGTTTTAAACACCACAAAATTTTCGACAAAAATTCACAACAGCGTTGAAGGTACAAGTGAACATGTCGACATGAAGTAACTACAAAATGTAAGTGAAATTTGCAATTTTTAAAGGCGCATGTTCAGTCGAGCTGGGCAGAATACAACGCAAGTTAAGCCAGTATTGTGTACGTTGTTAAAATATCTGTATGTGTAGTTTGTTAAGTTGCAATAGGCAAATAGTACAAGCTCACATGAGGAAACGCCGGAAGTTAAGTTTCGTGAACACTTTTGCTGTTGCTGATCCGAATAGTGAGCCCGGATTTTTCGTCACAACTTGCAACCAGCAGCATTACAAAACATATTTTCTCAACAGAAAGACCTGGACTGACCTTTGATACAGGGCGCTGTAAATCATTCTTTTGTCACACAGTGAAGTACAACCGTCGCAACAACTTAAAATAGGTGCAGGTGTGTATGTTTCTAGCAATGTCGATAACAGCAGTAAATCTTATTAGCAAGTTTCGGTGACGCTTTTGGTAAACCACCGTAGGTACAAGCAACGACAGAAGTTAAACTTTTTATCCCAAAGCTTTTGGGCGTTGATCGCCTTCCGGATATCAATCAGTTTTTAGGTCAAAACCTGCTGATTGCCCCCAGCAGGTCTGAGCACGCCCGGTGACGTTGCAAAATCGAGCGTTTTGATTGGTTGAGGGAAAAAAGAAAAAAGGGAATGTGTCTTGCTCCTACTCGCGCGCCGATCATTCGTTTCTGACCGGCAGTGAGTAAGGACGCATTGTTTGCTGCTTAGTGTTATTGCAGTTTTACAGGTAACTCTGTTCTTCAACAAATCAGTTTTCCTTTATTAGAACAGAAGCAGACTTGGGTGCACACAGTTTGGTTTTGTTCTAATACCGACGTATGAAATGTAGTAAGTTGGTTAGTAGGCTGATAAACCTGTCACGAATGCCGCGATACTGCCTTTTTTCATTTGTGTTTGTTTTGCAGTTCGTTTTTTTAAACGATGAAGGAAAAGTCAGCTATGGGCAAATTAAGTTTAGGATCATCATATTGCTTGTCAATTAGCTATTATTGCGTACCGTTTATTGATATGATGAAGACAGAGGGAGACGGTATGAAGTGCACTCTATACTGCCTTCGCATGGCTTCATTAGTATAGTGGTGTGTAAATATTATCCCTTGGAATCAAAGCATTTTGCCTATGAACTTTTTGTTTTTTTAGAATAGAGATAAAGAAAGCCGTCAGTGGATTGAATTAAGTTAAGCATGGCTTACGACTGATCATTCCAACCATTGTGACTGCAAGTAAGCTTTGGTATGTAATTGCTTTACGAAATAACTATTTAAACTGCTTAAAATTTAGCTTACTAATAGTTGCGATGTCAGCCACTCAGCCATTGGATGGTTGAAGAGCGCACACGTGACGTTTCAATAGCAAGCGTTTTACTTTGTTAAAACCAAAAGCAAAAATTGAACCCATGGGATACGCCGTTCTTCTTTTGCATCTTGTGTCGAAGGTAGCGTTGCTAAAGGGAGACGAAATATATTCATGTAATTTAATTGTTGTAAATGAACTTCTTTGGTGTCGGATCGGTGTACAAGTAAACTTGTTTGATTGCTATAATTTTTAAACATTCGAAAATCTGTATTGATTAGATAAGATTTGATGCAGAATTCTAGCACTTCACTTGTTTTCTTTTGCAGGAAAAGAAACAGAAAGAGTTCCCATGTATTGGAGTGGAAGAAGGCCATGGTGAAAAGGTACGGTTATGTTTTTTTGGATTTTCGTTTTGTCCCTGACTAATTACTGCCAAACATATCATGCCTATTTAGGTATAATTCGGTTGACAGTTGTATATTCACTCGACTATAATGTTTCGGCTTAGCTTTATTCAGGATAACATTTTTACAGAAATAATAAAGCATCTTTGTCGTTACATTTACGTTTGTCATTTGTTAGTTTGTAGTATGTTATCGCAAAAAACGTCGATCACCACAGGAATTTCGATGTGGATACACCACAGGAATATCGAGATACAAGTCAGCGTGTCCACAAGAACCAACTGCAACTATTTAGGGCCCGTGTTTAGACAAGATAGGCAGGATGCAATTCAGAACGAATTGTTAAAGTCTTATTAAACCTATCAAGTAGTCCTGGCCCAAAGGAGCTTTTTATCTGGTCAATATAAACTTTAAAGACTTGCGTTTCAGAAAGCTAAGTTTCGTGAACACTTCCCTGTTGCTGCTCCGAATAGTGAACCCAGTGTTGATTTTATCTACGATTTGCGTGTTGCACTTTTTATTTTGCATGTCATGTGTGTCCGTTGACTATTCGGTTGTCAGCATCAGCAGTAGTGTCCATGACAAAATATCAAACATTTTCACAAACACAACAGTTTAAATACTTAATAAGCAGCAAAAGTACCATCAGCCATATTATTAGGTCGTCTTAATAACCTGAAAAATCCTACACCTAATATGAGGCTGATATTTCTCCAACGTGAGTGCTATGTTGTAGTTTTATTGCAGATTTCCAACACNGTGTCCGTTGACTATTCGGTTGTCAGCATCAGCAGTAGTGTCCATGACAAAATATCAAACATTTTCACAAACACAACAGTTTAAATACTTAATAAGCAGCAAAAGTACCATCAGCCATATTATTAGGTCGTCTTAATAACCTGAAAAATCCTACACCTAATATGAGGCTGATATTTCTCCAACGTGAGTGCTATGTTGTAGTTTTATTGCAGATTTCCAACACCAATCCAAAATATAAAGTGAATCGCAAAAACCTACAGCAGCAAAAGCAATGGAGAGATTCGAAACTTCACCGTTGTTGGAAACATCTCACATCATATGTAAGCAAATATCCGTAAAACACGTTTTTACGTAAAGTGTGTGTTAAATTCTGTTGCTTATGGTGGTATGAAGGCCAAACAGGGTGCACACTGTTTAGCTTTGGCCATATGCTTTGGGGAAATGGTTTAGCGGTGTGTAGATTTGAATTTGCATATTTCTGCCTGTAGTATGTTTTTGTTTCAGGAACTTCTTGAAAATACCGCTGACATGGAATGACTCTTAGCAACATGGATTAAAGAATTCTTCTATCGTTTTACGGAATCTCAAGATTATGAAATCTCAAGCACGAAGGGAGGTCAAGGGGAACCCAACTATACTCAATGTAAGTGAAACTTACAATTATTAAGGGCGCTTTTGTAGTCAATCGAGAAAACAAGTACTGCGTATGTTGTTAAAATATCAATGTGTTTAGTTTAAGTAGAATATGTAAATAGTGCAGGGTTACAGGGAGCTTTTCTATGTGGTCAATATAAACTTACGTTTCCAAAAGCAAGTTTCGTAGACGCTTCCCTGTTGCTGCATCGAATCCCTGTTGCTGCAATGAGCCCGCTGTTGATTTTTAGTAATGATTACATGTTGCGCTTACGATTTGCATGTCACGTGTGTTCCGTCGACTATTTGGTTGTCAACATCGGCCAAAGTGTTCAGATCAAAACATTAAATAGTTTTCCAAGTAAAATCGATTAAATATAGGTAGTTGGTAAAAGTATGCATCAACAATATCATCAGCTATAAAATGCATATCTTATTAATAACCTTAAACACACTTGCTTTTATCGAATACATAGGAAATCCTACACCTAGGCCTAATTTCTCGAAATTAAATGCTTTGTTGCAGATATTTGTCCAATACCCTTTCCGAAATATCAAATGGATGGCAAAACCGGCAGCAGCAAATCCAATGGAGAATGTCCTAAACAAACGTTTTCAATACTTATTGTATTTCTCCCTATTTTTTTCCTTTTTCTTAGAACTTTCGACTGGAACTGGTCAAGGGGGCATCATTGGTTGTGGACCACTAAGGTTTGGAACGAACAGATGATTAAAACGATTGAAAGCTTAACAGGCAAGTCGAGCACTTTACCAGTTAACTAATGTAAGCTTAAATGAGGGATAATGTTCTGGGAGCACTCGGTTGAACAATTTGTTTTGGTAAAGTGCTATGTTCTAGTTTTAGGACCTTCTACGTTTTTGGATTTTTGTTTTTGTTCGGGCAAAATTACTAACAAACATATACTGCTCATATAGGTGTACTTTATTTAACAATAGGTATTGTATATTCACACCATCTTAAACATTCGGCTTTAGCTTTATTCAGCATATCATGTCGCATTTACAAAAAGCTGTATTTTGTTAGTTTTGTTGCAGATTTTCGCCTCAACCCGTTTCGAACACCACAGGAATTTCCATACGAATTCACAACAGCGAGATATACGTTAGCGTGTACACAAGAACCAACTGTAAGTCATAAAAAACATTTATATGCAGTTTGTAGAGGCTCACAGGAGCTTGTTTCACATGAACAATATAAACTTAAAGGCTCGGATTTCCATAAGCTAAGTTTCGTGAACACATTCCTGTTGGGGCTCCGAATAGTCAGTCCGGTTGTAATTTTTGCTTAATTTCTCGCATGTTGCACTTTTTATTTTGCATGTCACGTGTGTCCGTTGACTATTCGGTGGTCAGCAACGGCAAAGGTGTCCATGGCAAAATATTAAACAATTCCCAGGCATATTCGTTTTCACGCTTGGTTGTTGACTAAAGTATGCAGCAAAAGTCTCATCAGCCACAATATTTAATATTAACTTAAAACATATTAGCTATATTTTATTGCGTAGGAAATCCTACACCCAATATTAGGCTAAAATTGCTAAAACATGAATGCTGTGTTGTTAGTTTTGTTGCAGATGTCTGTCCAACACCTATCCGAAATATCAAATGGATTACAAAACCTTCAGCAGCAAAAGCGATGGAGGTATTCGGAACATGAACGTGATAGCGCTACACACCACACGTAAGCAAATAACAGTAAAACACGTTTTAATGTTGAGTGTGTGGTGAAACTTTGTATTCGCGACAAAGAAAAAAACCGAAAAAGAATGCTATAATCAGACACAGTAGAGTTTAAATCATTTATTTTCCATGTAACTACTCAAAAGCAATCAAAACTTTGTCTGCAAACGAATTGAACCGAGACCGAAATGTTTTCAGTATCTAAGTATCTCTAACAACGTTGTATTTCTCGCTTTGCAATGGTCAAGGGAGCCATCGCCGCTTCTAAGTCAGCTGATTATAATGCGATTAGGTTTAACAGGCGAGTTGAGCACGTAACTAGTTAACGAATGTAAGCTTAAATGAAGGATAATAATGTAGGAAGATGGTCAAACAACATTTTTGGTGAAGGCAATACAGGGTAACACACTGTTTCGCCTCAACAATATCATTGTGAGAAATGGTTTTCAATAGGCGGTGTATAGATTGGATTTCGCGTTTTTCTGTCTGTGGTTTGTTTTTCTTTTAGGAAGTTCTTGAATAACCGCTGACAAGGCGAACTCTTGGCAACTTGGATTTGAGAGTTCTTCTTTCTGCGTACAGTCAGTCTCTATTTCATGATCGGAGGGAGGTCAAGCAGATTTTAGACAGGTTCGTTTTTTGATTTTTGTTTTTGTCCCTGCCTAACTACAGCCAAACAGATAATGCCCGTGAACTTATTCTGTTTTTGTATGGTGAAACATTGATACGTAGGCTATCGTGAACTAGGTTTCATCGCGCGTTGAACCCTTTGTCAATGTACTGCATAATTGACGACTCATAAAGCACTTGGTTTGTGCGAGGAAGAAGCGTTATGTGACGTAAGATGTGTCAATGAACCAAGCATCAATCACTAACCACATTTACATGCAATAACGTATTATCAATTCGAGACAAATACAACAATATTTGATCTTGTTGATTTTGTTGCAGATTTTTGTCCAAATCTGTTTCAAACATCACAACAAACATCGACATAAATTCACAACAGCGAAAGCGAGATACAACTCAGCGAGCCCACAAGAGTCAGTTGCTGAATAAGTAAAGCTCACCATTAATAGGCAGTATACAACGCATAACAAGTTGTTAACAGTATTGTGTATGTTGTTAAAATATCTAGTTTGTTAATGTGGTTAATGTGCAGTATGCAAATAGTTCAGGCTCACATGAGCTTTATCTTGTGGTTAAAAAAGTCTTGCGTTTCCGGAAGCTATGTTACATGAACACTTTTCCATTGCTGCTCCGGATAGTGAACCCGGTGTTGATTTTTCTTAATGATTTGCATGTTGCTCTTACTAACCTGCATGTTATGTGTGTCCGTTGACTATTCGGTTGTCAGCAAAAGTGTTCATATTTAAATGTTAAAGAATTCCCGAAGCATAATCGTTACACTTTTTAGTTTGATAAAGTATGCAACAAAAGTATCGTCATCCATGATATAACCTTAAACAAATTTGAAAATCCTAAACTTAATATTAGGTGTAATTGCTCGAACGTGAATGCTGTGTTGTAGTTTTGTTGCAGATGTCTGTCCAACGTGTTACCAAAATATCAAATGGATTGCAAAACCTGCAGCACCAAAAGTGGTGGGGTATCTGGAACATGAACGATATTTAAAGCATCTCGCATCAAATGTAAGTAACAACCGTAAAACACGTTTTTACATCAAGCGTGTGTTAAAACACATTAATTTTGCTCCATGTTTCTATGTAGGCAAGTATTCCTGCGACGAAGAAGGAAACAAAAAGGACCATTGCCCCGACAACCGACACACACTGTTACGTTCAGATAAGTTCGAAATATTTTTTTCCTCACAAACTAATTAAAGGCAATTTCAATTTTTGTCTACAAAGGAATTAAACCGCTAACCGCCCCTTATTCGACTGAAAATCGTCAAGGAGGCCATCACTGCTTGCGAACTACTGAGAGTGGAAAAGGACAGCTGATTAAACGATTCGATGCATAACAGGCGAGTCGACCACATCACTAATTCGCGAATGAAAGATATTGTTGGGATTCCGGTTAAAAAACATTTTTCAAGAGGTTAAACAGGGTGCACACTGTTTCGCCTTACAATATGCTTCTAAAAATGGTTTGCAATAGGTGGTGTATAGATTTGATTTCGCATTTTTCTGTCTGTGGTATGTTTTTGTTTTAGGAACTTCTTGGAATTACCGCTAACATGGTGAACATCTGGCAACTTGGATTGGAGAATTCTTCTTCTTTCTTCGTGTCTCCAGTTAATCATCAGAGGAAGATCAAGCAGACTTCAGACAGGTTAAGTTTTTGGATTCTAGTTTTTGTCCCTGCCTAATTCCGAACTCGTAATGCCCATATAGATGCGGTAATTTAACAATTTTTAGGGAATATTCACACAACCATATACGGTTTCGGCTTTAGCTTTATTCGACATAACATGTTACGTTGAACTCAATGAAAAGTCTTGGACAATGTCGGTACATCCACAATAAATTTGTGTTTTGTTGGTTTTGTTGCAGATTTTCGTAACAATTTCCAACTCTCGTTTCCAACTCTTATACAGAAATTACATTTCGACAAGTTTATAGGACAACCGGGGACATCTAAAAAAGTCAGTAGAAATCAACGGTTTAAGTAAATCTAATATACATTCACAGGAGTAGAGCGTGCACTTATCCTGGTTTTGCTTGTGTTGTGAGCTAGATCACGTTGACCTTCTAGTACTGATTCTAATTTGTTTTCCAGGAAGCGAAACGATCGTACTTTCGGTTGGGACAGAATCGAGAGGAAATGGCTGTGGCTTCAGATTACCTTTAGTTATACTGCCTTATTTCTACAAACGTTACAATGATGCAGGTATATTGTAGCGGAAAACGTCAAACATGCGGAAAAACTTTAATGATTTGCAACAGGCGGTGTGAATAGATGGTTTGTTACTTCTCTATCTTTGGTATGTTTTTGTTTTAGGAACTTCCTGGACATACCACTGAGGAGGCAAACTTTAGGCAACTGGAATTGTAGGAGAGTTCTTCTCATCCGTATTGAAAACCTACAGTTCATGATCGGACGGTAGTCGAGCAGCTAGCGGATAATCTTGTCATCCAGTACTTCATTTCATCCATTTGAGAAATTGCTCTATACGGTATACCATGCTAACGACATTTATATCGAACGATGTACAACACGTTCGGTGCAAATTCAACGAGTTTTGATGTTCTAGATTTTGATGCAGATTTTTGTTCTAAATTTTCATGCAAATCCGTTTCGATACACCACATTCTCGAGTGGAATCGAGATGCCAGGAACCAACTGCTCAATGTACGTAGACTTCTTAAAGGCGCGTGTTTAGTCGAATACAACGCTTCATTAGACTTGTGCACGTTGTTAAAATATCGTTAGAATTTGTAATCCTGTTTACTGCAGGTCAACGTTTTTGCTAATGTGTGCAGCAACTGTATTCATTCGTTTTCATTAAGGCCACCTCTCTAGTTTTTGATGTTCTTGTTCAAGCCAGTATACTATCCATTTGGTTCCGCCTTAAAATGTTTTACATTTCATACATTTGTTTTGTAGGAAATTGATTGAGACGGCAAAGAAGGAAGCAAAAGCAAACTGCATTTTTGGAGTTTGAATTTGATAGATATTTATGTCTACATAGGGAAATTGAGTAACAGGTGTGGTTTAGAGTGCACGCTTGACCGCCCCTGTATTTTAATCACATTATGTGCACCATAAATTTCGATAACTTCTATGCATAACTAAATACTGCCAACACTTTTTTACGTTGACACTTCTGTTTTTTCTATTAGAACTCGATTACGGAAGACCATTATTGCATGTAGGACTGCAAGGATCTGACGGCTCAATGCACAACAGGTAATTTATTGTTTTCAAGCACGTTTTAAATGGACGAGAAATTCTAGACATGTATGTATAGTTTGAAATATATGCGGTTTTGCAATTTGCATTAAGCCATAATTTAATGTATATTAATTACCGTATTATTAAATTGAATATAATTGTGTAAACACTTCCCTGATGTTGTTGCGACGAATACGAGCCCGGTGTTGATTTTGCATGATTTGCATGTTGCACCTGCTGTTTTGCTTGTCACGTGTGTTCCGTTGAACGTTCGGTTGTCAGCATCAATGGAAGTGTCCACTTTAAAAATAATTCGCCCAAACAACTGTTTAAATCACCAAACGCTTGAATTGGAAAGAAAAAAAATTCCTCTCAGCAAACTAGCTGTTAGGTATGAATCAAAGTTAGCAAGACTATTAATTTTAAACGCATATACTGTATTGGAATGTGGCACCTTACACCTAATATTTCTTTAGGCTTGTACATTAAACTTGAATGCTGTTGTCAGTTTTGTTGCAGATTTGTTTTTTAAAGACGGGTCTGGAAAATCAAACGGATTGGAAAATCTGTACCTGTACTTAGCAATGCAAAAATCTGGTGGATATGCAGCATCGTGATCAGATGCATCACATGTCAAATGTAAGTAAACAGGCATGTTGATGTGCTTTGACAACTTTTGTGTGGGTCCTGTTTCATACAAGGGATACATATTGTCTTCCTCTGTTTTCTTTTTTTGTCTTTTTCTGATGACGGTATATTCCATCTAGTCAGGAAAGATGGTTCTATTCCTTAAATTTGCACACATGATCAATGGATATCTAAAGTTGTGAATTGTAACTTTGACACCAGTTGACCATCGGTTCACCCAATGGCCCCCAAAACCTAAAAATTTGAAAACAGCAATCTTGAACAAACTATATCTTGGTAAAATAAATACTATTTCGAAGTATTTTGTCACTTTTGGTTGGACTTCCAATTTATTTAAACTAATCCAAATGTATTGAAATTCGAAATGTAGACATACTGTAAAGTATACTTGTTGGTTGTTTAAATTATCTCATGTTCTGTCCTAAACAGAAACGACGCGAAGAAAGTAATTGGCGAGTCGCAGTACTCAGCGGTTGGTATCTGACTTCTACTTTGCAGCGGTAAGCGGGCGTTTCGCTGATTAAATTAAGCTGTAAACGTGCAGTTGTAACGGTAGTTATGGATTCCCGGAGGGGGAGACATATTGTTTTCACTCTGTTTTGTTTTTTCTTTCTTTTTTCTACGCTGCAGCTTGTCCATGCAAATGAAATGTTTGGGGAATTTAGATGAAACTTTCGTAGCTGGTAGATGTGATCATGGAGTTGTGCCACCTGTTTTGCTTGACCCCATAGCCCCAGTGCTTAGTCCGTTTGTCTCAAAAGAATCAAACGTGATGCTTACAAACACCACAAACGAAAGGTTTCTGTAATGATAAGGTTACATAAGTAAAAGTCCCAAATAAATTGACTTTGGTGGGTGGTCGTTCATGTCGCGGATTGTTACTAACTATAGAATTGCAAGGCTTGTGGCTCCCTCTAGTGTATAGTGGTTCTTAACATTTTTTCCTTGTCGGTAACCGTATGAAATCACATACCAGTTCTCGCACCTTCTTCTATAATTTCGGAAAAAAACTATTGTTCCCAAGTTTCAATAACAAACAATTTTTGTTTGTAGTATCTGTATAACGGGCCGTAATGATTCAGTATTCTCAAATCCACTAGAACCAAATCTCGTGCCGCTTAGGGGTACTGGTTGGTACCCCTGGTTGTGAACCCCTGCTCTAGGACATATGACTTTTGGTTGGATTCAACTATTCCACCCTTTTTTTACCAATTTCCATTGTTTGTGTACTTCGGACTTACTTGTCCAAATATTGAAATTTATGATGTAGATATATAGGGTGCTTATAGGTTGTTTAAAATTTAAATTGTGGACACTGACTCCACAAATAAACGGGCATTTATTTGGAGCAAGGCTGGTGTTTCGCCGACTCAAGTTAAGCTGTAAATGCGCAGTGGTAACCTCAATTCGTTTGCTATGTCGAGATGTAGAGAAAAGTGCGCCACAACAACTTTATTAATTCCTTATTTGGTGGTATCGAAAAAGCACCAAATATCAACGCGTAGGGAGTGATTGACATGTTATACGACAGAAGCAGCCCAGCGGTTAATACTATACCGCTGCTTTACGTATAAAACCCTGCTATACGCACATACGATATTCTCTCATGCTGCTTATAGTAATTCAATTTGTGAAAATCAAGCTGTGGTCACGTAGACAAAAAACTCTGCTCCTATTTACAGTTGTACGGTACAGTAGCATGTAAGCTTACATTTTCTCTGCCAAATGCCGTAATGTTGTTCAGTATATAGCGCGTTACTAAATCCGCGTTGCAAATAGTCCGCAAATAGTCGTTTAGAGTTTGTAGTCCAGTTTGCTCATGCTCGACCAGATGTTGACTGCAGGTCAACCTGTTGGTTAGTGTGGCTGTGGGGTTTAAATCATGTTTTTGACATACAGATTGTAATTGTCATATGGTGCTAAAAATATTTTGCTTGGATTCGAAAGGGTATTCTTTACTTAGTGTTTAAATTTTTCGTTGCAGTTTACAAAGAAATGTAGGAAACCAATGCAATGCGGGTGTTAAATATACCCAATATGATAAATAAATTATAAATCGTACAAGTGGAAAATATCGTTTAATATGGGCCGTATTGTATGTGCAATTGTTCTGTCTTGATATGTTTAACATGTTTTTTTACATTGTTTAATAGGAAGTTGATCGAGACGGTAAAGCAGGAAACAGAAGCAACCTGCATTTTTAAAGTTAAGTTGAAGTTGATACATATTTATGACTACATAGCGAAATTGAGTAACAGGGGTGGTTTCGAGTGCACGCTTGACCGCCCCTGTATATTAATTACATTATGTGCGCAATTAAACTTCGATAACCTCGTTGCATAATCAAATACAGCGATTTTTTTTCGTTGACATATCTGCGTTTAACATGAAGTTAAATATACTTTTGTAAACACTTCTCTGTTGCTGCGACGAATAGCGAGTCCGGTGTTGATTTTTGCATGATTTGCATGTTGCACCTGCTATTTTGCTTGTCACGTGTGTTGAACATTCGGTTGTCAGCATCGGTGAAAGGGTCTATTTAAGTGTCAAATACGAAGCAAAACTAGCAATAATATCGTATTGATCTGCGCGAGAAACCTTGCATCTTAATTATATTTCGTTAGGCTTGTACATTAAACTGAAATGCTGTTGTTATTTTTGTTGCAGATTAGTTTTGTAAAGAAGGGTCCGGAATATCAAATGGTTTGGAAAAGCTGCACCAACAAAAGCAATGGTGGAATCTGGTTGATAAGAATCATCGTGATCAGTTGCATCACATGTAAAATGTAAGTAAACAAGCATGTTTATGTGCTTCAATAATTTTTATTCTTTCCTTTTTTCTGTTTGTTCCCACCGTTGAGTCAAGAAAGTCATTCAAATTCCCTCAAATTTGCACGTGTGATAGATCGCTATCTGATGTTGTGCACTTTACTCCAGTTTACCCGTCAAAAGTGTTTTACTCCTATTTTGATAGTTGGTATAATGCGAAATTTCCGAGGGTGTTTGATGACTTTTGGTTCGATTCACCAATTTTCACCCCATGTGCCCGTGAACGCTGACTGTTCTGTCCCAAATGCAAACGACGCGACGCGAAGGAAGTAATTGACGAGTTTACGACACAAGTGGCGCAGGGCTTAGTGGTGACCAGGCGGGCGTTTTATTGACTAAAATCAAGTTGTAAATGCGCAGTGGTAACCTTAATTATATATCCTCATTCCTAAAGGGGAGACATATTGTTTTCGCTCTCGTTGTTTTTGTTTTTGCCCAGCCAAACGTATTTCTTAGTGTGACTATGAAGTTTAAATCATGAATTTGATACATAATTTCCAATTGTCGTTTTTTCTGTTACCGCCGGTATGTTTCCACCGTTAATCAAAAGCCTTTTCACTTAGTTGAAATCTGCGCACATGATGGATAAGTAACTTTTGACTCCAGCCAAACCATCAGTTTATTAAATAAAAAAGATCCAATGGAATTGCAATAAGGCGAACTCGTTGTAAGCATAAACAAACAGGCGCTGTTCCGCCCACCGAGGATAAAAATGAAACAAATAAGCAATTGTTACAACTGCATAGATGCCAAACGTAACATTGTTGGACAATCGTCTGTACCTTTTGACTAGTTTATCCTCCCCTAAAAATATTAAAGCCAAATGTATGATAATGGTCGTTCTTTAGCACCTGTCTATCTGTTGTGCTACTACTCTAAATGTAGCATTGGCATGTCAAATGAGTTTTACTGTTCATTGCAATTTTACATTTTTTCAAAACAGAACTTGGCTACACGCCATCAACGGGGTGCTATTTGTCGTCGTCTAGTATTTGCAAACTTCTTGCTTCTGTACGGCGCGCGTCTTGGTGACATATCATATCTAGCCTACCTGTTATGCGAAATTGAGTAACAGGGATAGTGTGAAGTGCACGTTTGACCGCCTCTGTATTTCAGTTACATTATATACACCATCAAATTTCTGTAACTTCGATGCATGACTAAACACAGCGATCGAAATTGTTGAAATTGTTGCGTTTTTCTGCCAGAACTTCAGACCAGCCTCGATTCCGAAATACCATTATTGCACGTAGAACTGCTTGGATCGGACGTCGTATTTTCCAACAGGTAATTAACTGTAGTCAAGCACATTACCGGTTTTATCTACACAGCTAAATTTAAAACTGCGTAAGTTTACCATGAATTTCTTTTTGAAAATTCGATTTCCAAAGGCTAACCAGGGTGCACGCTGCTTAGCCTTTGTGACATGTTTTTGCGCTTTACTTTGCGGGTGAGAGATAAATTTGCCTTTTTCTGTCTTTGATATTTTTTTGTTGCAGGAACATTGGTCTTGCCGCTCTTGGAGATAAATGGAAGAAGACAATTTTTGTCTATTGTTCCTGGAATCGCCGACGCCGCAAACGATTGAATGCTCAACAAGGTATTTGACTGTAGGTAATCACTTTTAATTTACAAATGTTAGATAAACTGTAGTCAAGTACGTTAAATTTAATTCACAAAACTTAGTAACAATCAATCAAACAATTTCTGATTGCTGAAGACCAACTAGGGAACAACTGTTTAGCGTTCGCGATCATTCCCCCTAGCAAAACCGTTTAATTTCCAAAAGTCTTGAATTTTTGCAACAAAACCAAGTGTTAAGTATGAAGTAAAGCAAGCATAAGCAATACTGACAAATTAACTTGTGATATGTATAATCTGGTTGATATGCATGGCCATGATAAGATGCATCATATGCCAAATGTAGGGCATGTTCATGTGCTTCAATAACTTTTATCATGGGTCCCCTTGAAGGGGCATACATTCTTTTTCCCCTCGTTATTCTTCTGTCTTTTTTCTGTCCGACGCCGGTTTGTTCCCTCCGTTTAGTCAGAAGAACTTTACATTTCTTAAATATGCACTTATAGTCCCAATACGTGTGCTTTATCAATTCAAAAACGCTCCGTCACACCATCTCTGCTCATGAAGAGTCTACATTTGTGTGGAGACCCATAGGTTTATGCTTTGATAAACAATAAGAATTAGGGACCCAGTTTAATAAAAGTATCCAGTGTAATAAATAGAAAAGGTACATGTTGAAAATATCGTAAGTTCGTAGTGTATGTGCAATAACAATATGGAGAAAGCCACCTCTAGTATTTGATGTTCTCATTTAAGTCAGTGCACTATGCATTTTTGTTCTAAATGTTTGACATGCTTTTTGTATTGTTTAGCAGGAAATGGAAAGGAAATGGAAGCAACCAGCAGTTGGAGGTAAGTTGAAGTTGACACATATTTACATCCACAAAATGTGACACAGATGGTTCAGAGTGCACGCTTGACCGCTCCTGGGTTTTCAGTATATTTTATACATCATCGAATTTTGATAACTTCGAAACAAAGTTTAATACAGCGATCGTTCCTTTACTTAAACATTTTTGCGTTTTTCTGCAAGAACTTCAGGTCAGCTCATTATCGGTTTAATCTATCCCGGTAAATTTAAAACCCGTAAGTTGATGTGAACTTCCTATTCAAAATAGAGTGCTAAAGGCTAACCAGGGTGCACACTGTTTAGCCTTCGCGTGATATGTTTATGCGTTTTGCTTCTAAGTGAGAGATAAATTTTCGTTTTTCTGTCTTTGATATTTTTTGTTTCAGGACCATTGGTCTTGCCGCTGTCGAGGAAAATGTTAGGACTTGACAGAAGACTTTTTTTGTCCATGGTTTCTGGAATCGCCGACACCACAAACGGTTGAATGCTCAACAAGGTAATTGGCTGTAGATAATCGCGTTTAATGTACAAATGTTAGTTGAACTGTAGCCACGCATGTTAAATTTAATTCACAAAAAGTTAATCACAATCTGTCTGGAACAAACTGTTTAGCGTTCGCGATATGTTTTTGCGATTGCATGCATTCCTAATAGAAAAACCGTGTAATTTACAAAAGTCTTAAAATTGTAGGACAAAACAAAGTGTTATGTATAAAGTAAAGCTAGAAGAAGCAATGCTAACAATTTTACGTTAATGCATTTACTGTATTGTAAGGGGCGAGGAATCTTTCACTTTATATTGTTTTACTTGGTTTTTGTATTGTTTAATAGAAAATGAATGGATTGAGAAGGCAAAGAAGGAAATGGAAGCAACCAGCGGTTGGAGGTAAATTGAAGTTGATACATATTTACATCCACATAATGTGACACAGATGGTTTAGAGTGCACGCTTGACCGCTCCTGGGTTTTAAGTATATTTTATACACCATCAAATTTCGATAACTTCGAAACAAAGTTTAATACAGAGATCGTTACTTTTTACTGAAACATTTCTGCGTTGTCTACCAGAACTTCAGACCAACCTCGCTTCCAGAAGATCATTATTACATGAAGAACTGCATGGATCGGACTTCGTATTGCCCAACAGGTAATTAAATATAGTCAAGCACATTACCGGTTTAATCTATCCCGCTAAATTTAAAACCCCCTAAGTTGATGTGAATTTCCTATTCAAAATTAGAGTGCTAAAGGCTAACCAGGGTGCACACTGTTTAGCCTTCGCGTGATATGTTTTTGCGTTTTGCTTTTAAGTGAGAAAAAATTTTCGTTTTTCTGTCTTTGATATTTTTTGTTTCAGGAACATTGGTCTTACCGCTGTCAAGGAAAAGTGAGGACTTGACAGAAGACCTTTTTTGTCCATGGTTCCTGGAATCGCCGACGCCACAAACGGTTGAATGCTCAACAAGGTAATTGGCTGTAATATTTTTTTCGTATTGTTTAACAGGAAATGGATTGAGACGGCAACGAAGGAAATAAAAGCAACCAGCAGTTGGAGGTAAGTTAAAGTTGATGCATATTTATGTCTACATAACGCAACACA
>QXVZ01031402.1:0-12149 GCA_008931825.1 Phallusia fumigata
AGACATGGATTGTTTGAAAACTGTGTGGAGCAATGTTGGGTGTTTACCCGAGGGAAGAGAATTTCCACCGAAACTTCACCCTGACATTATATACAGACTGTCACGAACAAACTACACGTTAGTACAACACTTTGTTTTTTAGTTATTTAACCAATGTAAACCTTGTAAACGTTTCTGTAGAGAATTGATAAAAGAATTCAACATTACAAAAACAAACTCGGACTTGAACATCGCCAGAGAGCAACTAAATTGTTTTGGAATTGGTATGACTTTTTTACTTTATTTATTTAGAATCCTTTGTTTCACTTTTAATTCAGATGAAACTTACAACTTGTCAGTACATCAGATCATCTGTGTGCAATATTGACAGATTTTCATATAACTGCATAATAGAGATTAACTTAACTTACTTGAATGACATTTCTTAATTTGAGGGGTTATTAATTATTAAAGTGACTATCTTTGATACATTTATGCGTCATCTATTTTGATTGGCCCTAGCCTTAAATATAGGGGAATTTATGAAACAAAATCAGAACTGGATAAAATCTAGACAGTTTTGGACCATTTTCTTACTTATTTCTTTAATTATAAACTATGTCGTCAAATTAAAAGAATTTACGAAATGTTATTCCTTCAATTTTTAAATGTATAGAGAAAAAATCATTGTCTACAACTTTGCAGGTGTGGGGAAATATTCCCAATCTACCTACAAAAGTAATCATACCATACAATCCCAATGCCCAATGTTAAATAGCATAGTAAATATATTTTTTAAACATAAAATAGTAAAAAGGTGAAAGCCACCCTTCTACTTGATAAGAGTTTTTTATTTCACTTTTGAACCAAGACCTGACAATACCAGAAGAGTGGATCTGTTCTGTTTTTACCAGATTTTCCTGACTCTTGTCCAAGATATTATGGAATCCAGACAATAGACTGTATGAGAACTTTATGGGATATGGTTGGATGTTTGCCAGAGGGATATGAGTTTCCTGAAAATCTTACAGCAGGTCAACTCGGAGTATTGGAATGGACAAATTATACGTAACTGTTGTTTGCAGATCTGATTTTCCTGTGTTGTTGCTAATGTTCTGTATCTTTTCAATATAAATTAAACATATTTTTAATGCTGATTTGCCAAATCTGTGGTGAGCAGGATAATATTTATATGTGTCCACTGTTAATTGGTTAATCATTTCAGTGCCTTACTAAATCAATTCAACACAACAAGAACAATGTCAGATATGGGAAATTCCACAGAACAACTGAACTGTTTTGGAATCGGTAAAAACTGTTCCCTATCTGTTTCGATTTGTGAATTTACAAAGAACTTGAGATTTTTGGTTGAGTTATGCTGGATGTTGCTGCTGCTTTAACTATAAGTTTGTCCCATTATCATAAAACTAATTATCATCAGGATAGTTCCTGTTTCATTGTTTTGCAGTCAATTTAGTTGCTTTGCCAGTATCTATAAAAACTCTCAGTGAGAATACAATTACGTAAAAAAAAATTTTGATGGAGCTGGAGGAAAACTAGTTTTTTGAAATGTTAAGTGTTGTTCCTTATTGTTGCAAAGATGAGGAAAAACCAGATGGTCTAGAGAAAACAGACAATATTTCAAAAACCACCTGCATTTCAGATTTTCCGGACACATGCCCAAGATATTATGGAATTCATACAATGGATTGTTTGAAAACTGTTTGGAGCAATGTTGGATGTTTACCAGAGGGACATGAGTTTCCGCCGAAACTGCCACTTAACCGCATTACTGCACTCTCCTGGACAAACTACTCGTAAAGCACACTTTCAAATAAGTTTTAACATACCGTGTGCTATAATGATCTTTGTCATCATAGAGTTTTGCTCGATCAATTCAACACCACAAAGACTAGATCTGACTTGAATATTTCTGGAGAACAGCTTAATTGTTTTGGAATAGGTATGTTTAGGCCAAGGCTTTCCAAACAAGGGGGCGCGCAACGAATTTTGTGGGTTGTGAGTTGTCCACAAATGATGACAATCGCTATCCTTTTCAGTCAAATGTCAAGGGTCGCATAAATCAAAAGGGGTTGCAGACCAAAAAGTTTGGAAAGCCCTGGTTCAGGCTATAATCATTGAGTTGCTTACCAGAAAAATTGTTTTCATAACATAATTATTTAAATTCTGGGCAAATTCTTTTGTAATGACATTTATTTTGTCCTTAAATATTTAAAGATTTTATTGCTTGATAGATTTTCCTGCCACATGCCCAAGGTATTATGGAAAACATACGACAGATTGCTTGAAAACTGTATGGAGCAATGTTGGATGTTTACCAGAAGGACATGAGTACCCTGACAATCTAACTTTTAACCAAATCGATGATTTGTTATGGACCAACTACACGTAGATATAGTTTGGTATACATTCACTAATGATTAAGTTTTGCAATTGTGCTGATGTGTTTCAGAGCATTGTTAAACAAATACAACACAACAAGAATGAACTCTGATATGGGAGATTCTGCTCAACAGTTAAATTGCTTTGGAATTGGTTGGGTTAACTACTTTTGCTTGGAATTCATTTTCCAAGCTTCCTAAACTTATTTTGATTTAGACTTTCCTGAAACCTGTCCAAGATTTTATGGAATCCAAAACATGAGTTGTTTGAAAACTGTGTGGAAAAATGTTGGATGTTTACCAGAGGGACATGAGTTCCCAGAAAATCTTACAACTGGTCAAATTGATATTTTAGAGTGGACAAATTACATGTAAATCTTGCAGCATGGTTTTTTAACTATTTTAAAATTAATTGTGCTAGAATAGTTTGTAGATTTTTTATACTTTTCTTACCCTTTGTCTTGTACAGATTATACATAAACAGATATAGTGATATATTTTAATTTTTGTGCAAACCTTTTATTTTCAGAGCATTACTGGATAAATTTACCACCAAAAGAAAAAATTCTGACATGGGAAACTCTACAGAGCAACTAAACTGTTTCGGAATCGGTATTACTTGTGTGGTTGTGAGGTGGATTACAAGTTTTCGACTTTAAATGGTTTTTAGACTTCCCTGACACATGTCCAAGATATTATGGAAACCATACTATGGATTGTCTGAAAACTGTATGGGAAATGGTTGGCTGTTTACCAGAGGGACACGAGTTTCCAGAAAATCTTACAACTGGTCAAATTGATATTTTGGAATGGACAAATTACACGTAAATCTTTTAAATGTTTAATCGTCATTGAAATATTTTAAAATTATTTTTGCTGGAATTTATTTGCAGAGCTTTACTGAATCAGTTCAACAATACAAGGACCAATTCTGACTTAAATATTGCAAAAGATCAACTGAATTGTTTCGGAATAGGTATTAATTCTTGTTGGCCTAGTTTCCCAAAAGAAAATTTGGAAAATAATAAAATCTGTTGCAGATTTTCCTGATCCTTGTCCAACTTACTATGGTTTACACACTGTGGAGTGTTTGAAAACGATTTGGAAGAATGTTGGTTGTTTACCGGAGGGTTATGAATACATGGACAACTTGACATCATCTAGAATATTGTTTCTCAGAGCTGCAAACTACTCGTAGGAAATAGTTTTGTTTGTTTCTTTTAATTTTTATCCGTAGTGGCCAGAATTACTTGTGAATGTGTTATGCTCAAAATGATGTTGACGTCGAGCCACCTGTCTTTACAGTTTTGTTGAATCATTTTTTTTTGAGTTCTTAATTTGGGTCCTTCCACCAGGTTTTACTGTGTTGGAGCAATGTCACTTTCTTGCTAAAGAAAACACAAGTGAACTTTAGATCCAACAATTTTGAGAGCACAAGACAGTCCCCACTCGAACATTTTGCTGACGAACTTTCTGATATACTTGTGTTTTGTGCAATGTCCGATAGATTTTGAACAAATCAATTGTTGGCGGGCGCATTGTTAATAACGGCAACATTTACTTTAATAATTGTAAATTTCTGATGTTTTTAAATGTTACTGTGGCAAACCCTCTTTATGGTGATGAAGCCATGGAATATGTACTGTATGTTAGAATGTCAGAAATCACAAACATTTGCCAGAGGGGATTTATTGGATTAAAGTATTTTGTGAACACCGCATGCCTTCTTTGTGAACTTTAAAACATAATTTTTTCTTGGTTCAAACAATCAGTGTGTCACGATAACTGGTTATCAAGTTTAAAAAAGGCTGAGTTGTTATTTCAACTTTAAGTTGTTAGTTCTAATCCACTATTTCTTAAGCAAACAACTTTTACTTCCCAAAAAAAACATTATTTGGATCAAGAAAAACCCCAAACTGAGCCCATACTAGAGTGTAACAAAATCAAACAATGTTCACAATTGTGGGGAGGCAAACATCTATGTGTGGATCATTTTTTTACATTTGTATCAAATCTTTCTTCTCTTCTTTTAGAGGTGCATTAGAAATCATGAACACAACAAAAACCAATTCAGATTCAGGAATCTCAAGTGAGCAACTGAATTGTTTTGGAATTGGTAAGTAGTTTAACTTTACTTTAAACATCTGCAAAAGAAATGTCTTACTTCTTAATTTTGTAGATTTTCCTGACACTTGTCCAAGGTATTGGGGGATCCATACTATGCCGTGTTTAAAGACTTTGTGGGAGATGGTTGGATGTTTACCAGAGGGACACGAGTTTCCTGAAAATCTAACTTTAAATCAAACCTATACACTCTATCGGACAAATTATACGTATGTACACCAAAGGACAGTTATATTAAATATTTCCATTTGTCTAACTAATGTGTTTTACTTATTCTTATGTTTTTTGAAACAAAATCTAAAACTAGTGCACTTACAACATGCTTTTTCAGAGCATTGCTGAACCAATTTAACACCACAAGAAGAAATTCTGACTCTGGAGATTCTGCAGAGCAGCTAAACTGCTTTGGCATTGGTAATGCCTTGCACTTTTTCTCTGGATATGTCTGTTAATGTTCTGGTGTGTTCACAGATTTTCCTGACACATGTCCGAGATATTATGGAATACATACAATGCCGTGTTTAAAGACTCTATGGGACATTGTTGGATGTTTACCAGAGGGACATGAGTTTCCTGAAAACCATACATCAAATCAAACATTCATTCTTTCATGGACAAACTATACGTAAATATTTTCACAAGCAATTTTTGTCATAAACTTTTTGTTTATTTTTAATTGTTTCAGAGCTTTGTTAAATCAGTTTAATACAACACGAAAAAATTCTGATTCGGGTGATTCTGCAGAACAACTGAATTGTTTTGGAATAGGTATTACTTGCAAGTTAATGTCTTTAATTTAATAATTATGATCTGTTATGCAATTTAGATTNAACTATGTGGGAAATGGTTGGATGTTTACCAGAGGGACACGAGTTTCCTGAAAATCTTACATCAAATCAAACTTTTATATTGTCTTGGACAAACTATACGTAAATCTTCAATATTATTTTTGGCACTGTAGCATTTCCATTTTCTACTTTAATACATTTATGTTGCAGAGCTCTGTTGAAACAATTTAACAGAACCAGAACAAATTCTGACCTTGGTAACTCTTCAGAACAACTAAATTGTTTTGGAATCGGTGAGGATGATTTTGTTAGTAGTTTCTTGAAGTTTTTAACAAGTTTTGTGGCTTGCAACAGATTTTCCTGACACATGTCCAAGATATTATGGAATACATACAATGCCGTGTTTGAAGACATTATGGGATATGGTTGGATGTCTGCCAGAGGGACATGAGTTCCCTGAAAATCTTACATCTAATCAAACTTTTGCATTGTCTTGGACAAACTATACGTAAATTCTAAACTTATATATACTTGGCACATAATTGTAGTCAAGTTTATAATTCTGTGACATTGTGTTACATCTAGATTTTCTGTTTACTTACTTTTTTTTATCCAGATCTTTGTTAAATCAATTTAACACCACATGGTCAAACTCTGATTCTGGAGATTCTGCAGAACAACTAAACTGTTTTGGAATCGGTAAAATGTAGTTTTGGGGATTTGCAGCTTTTTAAGCAGCTCTGAAATAATAATTTCTAGATTTTCCTGACACATGTCCAAGATATTATGGAATACATACAATGCCGTGTTTAAAAACTATGTGGGAGATGGTTGGATGTTTACCAGAGGGACATGAGTTTCCTGAAAATCTTACATCAAATCAAACTTTTACATTGTCCTGGACAAACTATACGTAAATAAACTGTTACTATTTTCTTTGATGGACCCATGATTAAAATGTAGTTGTATCTTGTGCCTCATAATAGAGTGTCTAATGGCAACGTACTTTCTTACACTTAGAAGGACGTCGGGTTCATACAGACCTTTCATTTCCTTTTCTTTGCTGCACCCATGATTAAAATGTAGGTGTATCTTGTGCCACGTAATAGAAATGAGAAGTCTGTATGATCCAAACTATACGTAAATTCAAAACCTCTCTATACTAAGCACACAGTGGTATGTCATAATGAACTGCTGTCTTTCGTGTCTTTTAGAGCTCTGTTAAATCAATTTAACACAACAAGGACAAACTCTGATTTGGGTGATTCTGTAGAACAACTAAACTGTTTTGGAATCGGTAAGTTGCCACATGGATACATTACTTTGTGTTTCAAAGTAATTTTTACACCTTTGTTCGAAGATTTTCCTGCAACATGTCCAAGATATTATGGAATACATACAATGCCATGCTTAAAAACTTTATGGGACATGGTTGGATGTTTACCAGAGGGACATGAGTTTCCTGAAAATCTTACATCAAATCAAACTTTCGTACTTTCCTGGACAAACTATACGTAATTTATTTTTGTTTTTTATGCCTTTTTGACTTAGTTTTAACTTTTTTTCTGTATTAGATCATTGCTAAATCAGTTCAACACAACAAGAACAAATTCTGATTCTGGAAACTCTGCAGAACAACTGAATTGCTTTGGAATCGGTTTGTTTGTTGTGTAAACAACTTTCTTCGGATTCAATTTGTTAACAGCTGGGCTTGGTTCAGATTTTCCTAATACTTGTCCAAGATATTATGGAATACATACTATGCCGTGTTTGAAGACTCTATGGGACATGGTTGGATGTTTACCAGAGGGACACGAGTTTCCGGATAATCTTACATTAAACCAAACTTTTACATTGTCTTGGACGAACTATACGTAGGAGACCGTATTTTTCTGTGAAGTTTTGTATGTTTCCAAAAGTGTTTTGCAATTTTCCTCAAAATGTTGCAGAGCTCTGCTAAATCGTTTCAACAACACAAGAACAAGTTCTGACATGGGTGTTTCACAAGATCAACTGAATTGTTTTGGAATTGGTTAAGTGCTGTAACGCACCTATTTTTTGGGCTTTACTAAACTTTTTTTATGCCTTTGTTTAGATTTTCCTTATACTTGTCCAAGATATTATGGAATACATACAATGTCGTGCTTGAAGACTTTATGGGACATGGTTGGGTGTTTACCAGAGGGACATGAGTTTCCTGAAAATCTCACATTAAATCAAACATTTACTTTGTCTTGGACAAACTATACGTAATGCTTGCTACTTTATTGCAATTTTACAAGATAGTGTTCTTCACACTTTTTTCTGTAGATCTTTATTGCACCAATTTAACACAACAAGAGAACTTTCTGACCTTGGTGTATCTGCAGAGCAACTGAACTGCTTTGGAATTGGTACTTCCTTGTTTGCCTGCGTATTTTCATATTTAACTCAATCTGGAGATTTTACATGTAGACTTTCCTGATACCTGTCCAAGATATTATGGAATTCATAACATGAGTTGTTTAAAAACTGTATGGAAAAATGTTGGATGTTTGCCAGAGGGATACGAGTTCCCAGAAAATCTTACTTCTAATCAAACTTTTGTCCTTTCTTGGAAAAACTACACGTAAATGCAATTTAGTAATGGTGTTTCTTCCTTGGTAAAATGATGAAACGTTTCTTTTATTTTTGTCTGCAGCTCTTTATTGAATCAATTTAACACAACCAGGACCAATTCTGATTCGGGAGATTCTGCAGAACAATTGAACTGCTTCGGAATTGGTTGGTTTAGCATTTTTTGTCTCCATTGATAGTTTTAATTTTTAAACTTTTATTCAGATTTTCCCGACACATGCCCCAGATACTATGGCATACATGAAATAGATTGCCTCAAAACTTTATGGGACATGGTTGGATGTATTCCAGAGGGACATGAGTTTCCTGAAAACCTCACCTCAAATCAAACATATGTACTTTACAGGACAAACTATACGTAAATATTTTCAGTTCAATCTTGGCTATTTTTTGGGCTTATTTCAGATTAATTTTTAGAAATTCACCTGCCATATATTGTTAACATTTGATGCCTGGTTGAGCTAAGTCTATTATGCCACACATACACTCTTATCCTTGTATTTACGTGATGTATTTGCTTATGATTTCAAAGGAATAATTTTTTATGTTTTCAATTTCTGCTGAAAAGGTTGAGATAATCTTTGCCTTATCTTTTTAACCTCCTCTTGTTGCCATACGATGCTGAGCAGATTAATTGCCTAGCATCAGCCTTAATGCTCAGAAAGGTTCCTTGGATCAAAAATATGTGCAGCCCTGTGGACCCATATATCTGCTTTCCTCAGCCCTTTATTGTCTACCACAGTTAAAACCCAAAATGAATTACTGCTGCTTTTTAGTGTAGCTCTGGTGACAAAAATGCTGCAAAAATATCGCTTTGTGCCAACGTTGTCCAAAATTTCTTTTTACATGCAAAAGGCATTTTAAAACATAAGTATTACCAATCCTGTTTATGGTTTTGCTTTCACACAAACGTGACACCCTTTCTTCTTACTTGGTTTAGCAAATCTATCCCTTGAACACTGCGGTAGATTGAACAGGCTGTTTGCAACGCAAAGTCACAAAAGTCTGTGTTTGCTCATAAAAACTTATTAAACATTTGTCTAGTAGATGGGTTCTTAGTCAGGGCTACAAGATCTGCTTCTAGTGGATACGAAAATTTTGATGAGAACAATAATTACTAGTTTTAATTTCATCCACCAAACCTGCATGGAAAAGCCCAAGAAACCTCTTGAGGTTGATGGTTTCACTTGTGACACAACGTTACAGAATAATTTTAATTTGTGACAGAGCATTATTGAACCAATTCAACTGGACAAGAACAAATTCTGACCTGGGAGATTCCGAAGATCAACTTAATTGTTTCGGAATCGGTATTGCTTGTTCCTTTTTTTCTGTTGACGGTTAGGGTGGTTTCTTTAAAAACTTTTTGTTTAGATTTTCCTGAAACTTGTCCGAGATATTATGGAATTCATAACATGAGTTGTTTGAAAACTGTATGGAAAAATGTTGGATGTTTACCAGAGGGATATGAATTTCCTGAAAATCTTACATCTAATCGAACTTTTGAGCTTAATTGGACAAACTACACGTAAAGTGTTTGTCGTACTTTTCTGTATTCAGTTTGTTTTTCAATTTATTGATTTACAGATCTCTGTTGAGTCAGTTTAATACAACAAGAACAAATTCTGATATGGGAAACTCTTCAGAACAACTAAACTGCTTTGGAATCGGTTAGTGTGTTCAGATTTCTTTTGTTATATCATTTTTTATTATATTGCCTTTCTGCAGATTTTCCAGATACATGTCCGAGATATTATGGAATACATTCAATGCCATGTTTAAAAACTCTATGGGACATGGTTGGATGTTTACCAGAGGGACATGAGTTTCCTGAAAATCTAACATCTAATCGAACTTTTGAATTTTTTCGGACAAATTATACGTATGTGGTTTATGTCCAACCAAAAAAAAAACTTAACAATTCAGTGTTTTTCAAACTTTGCAGATCATTGCTGAACCAATTTAAAACAACAAGAAATCTTTCTGACTCAGGCATTTCTGTGGAGCAATTGAATTGTTTTGGAATTGGTATGATCAGCTTTGCTAAAGTATAAGCTCAATCGACTAGTATTTATGTTTTTAAAATCTGCAGATTTTCCTGAAGACTGTCCAAGGTATTATGGAATACATACAATGCCGTGTTTAAAAACTATGTGGGATATGGTTGGATGTTTACCAGAGGGACATGAGTTTCCTGAAAATCTGACGACAAATCAAACTTATGTCTTGTCTTGGACAAACTACACGTAAATCTGGTTTATATTGATTGTTGTGTGCTTTACTAGTTTGTGACATTTACTTACAGGGCGTTATTAAATCAGTTTAACACCACAAGAAAAAATTCTGATTTGGGAAATTCTACAGATCAACTAAATTGTTTTGGAATCGGTAATTTATGTTATGCTGTTTACATTTTTTAATCCTCTGTTTCTGATGACCTTCATCTTCTTTAGATTTTCCTGATACATGTCCAAGATATTATGGAATACATACAATGCCATGTTTAAAAACTATGTGGGACATGGTTGGATGTTTACCAGAGGGTCATGAGTTTCCTGAAAATCTTACTACAAATCAAACGTTCGTGCTTTCCTGGACAAATTATACGTAGGTGTTGAACTTGTCTTGAATTTGAAAAAAAATTTTAGACAACAGTAAATTTTACAGATCATTGTTGGACCAATTCAATACAACAAGAATGAACTCAGACTTTGGAGAGTCTAAAGAACAACTAAACTGTTTTGGAATTGGTATTTTTTCTATTGTAACTTGTTTATTATAATTAACAGTTGTGTAAAAAAAACCTTTTGTAGATTTTCCTGAAACCTGTCCAAGATATTATGGAATTCAAAACATGAGTTGCTTGAAGACTGTGTGGAAAAATGTTGGATGTTTGCCAGAGGGATACGAGTTCCCAGAAAATCTTACAACTGGTCAAATTGACACATTGTCTTGGACAAATTATACGTAATGATAATGATAGTTTACTGGGGAAATTATAATTTTTTGCATGTTTGATGTTTTTTTTTTGCAGTGCCTTGTTAAATCAATTCAACACAACAAGGACAAATTCTGATTTAGGAAATTCTACCGAACAATTAAACTGTTTTGGAATTGGTAGGTTGTTTGTTTTTGTTCCTGACAAGAACACATCTTGTTTTCGGTCTTTCTGTTTTACGTTCATTAAATGTGAGAAAGAACAAAATTTTTATTTCAGATTTTCCTGACACATGTCCAAGATATTATGGAATACATACAATGCCATGTTTAAAAACTTTATGGGATATGGTTGGATGTATACCAGAGGGACATGAGTTTCCTGAAAACCTTACAGCAAATCAAACTTTTGTTTTATCATGGACAAATTATACGTCAGTATTACTCGATATATTTTCTCAACTATTGGAATAAAGATTAGTTTTGATGTCTTTTTTTAGAGCTTTGTTAAATCAATATAATTGGACAAGAACAAATTCTGACATGGGTGATTCTGCAGACCAACTAAATTGTTTCGGAATCGGTATGTTGTTGTCAGTTGGTGTTTGTCTGCAACCTTTTATTGTTGATTTCTGTTAAGATTTTCCTGATACCTGTCCAAGATATTATGGAATTCAAACTATGGATTGTTTGAAAACTGTGTGGAAAAATGTTGGATGTTTACCAGAGGGACATGAGTTTCCTGAAAATCTAACATTTGCTCAAATTGACACATTGTCCTGGACAAATTATACGTAATGACAATGATAGTTTACTGGTGAAATTATAATTTTTTGCATTTTTGATGTTTTTTTTGCAGTGCCTTGTTAAATCAATTCAACACAACAAGAATTCTGATTAGGAAATTCTACAGAACAATTAAACTGTTTTGGAATTGGTAGGTTGTTGTATTTGTTCCCTTTCAACAGATTAGATTTCTTACAGACTTTTTGTTTCCAGACTTTCCTGATACCTGTCCAAGATATTATGGAATACATACAATGCCATGTTTAAAAACTTTATGGGACATGGTTGGATGTATACCAGAGGGACATGAGTTTCCTGAAAATCTTACATCAAATCAAACTTTTACATTGTCTTGGACTAATTATACGTAAATAAGATTGGTTACTTTATCAAGTTTATGTTTTATTTTTTCACATCTTGTCGTTCAGAGCTTTGCTAAATCAATTTAACTGGACAAGAACAAGTTCTGATTTGGGAAATTCTGAAGATCAACTTAAGTGTTTCGGAATTGGTACAG
>QXVZ01031403.1:0-10171 GCA_008931825.1 Phallusia fumigata
CCTTGTTACTTATCCATTCTGAAAATTTACGTACTTTTTAGACAACAATGTTTTTTTCACTAGAATTAAGGTTTAACTAAATGTATCGTATTTTTTTGCATTTAATTTACACAACCAAAAAAGATTTTTGAGTTTAATTTAGGGTTAGCGACACTGTCAATTTTTGGCCCGAGTAAAAATCAGATTTTAATTTAAACAAGTTCCAGGGAGAAATTAACATTGCTATTTCACCAAAAAACCCAGGCCATTATATTGAATTCTTGAAAGTGTTAGAGTTGCAACTGATACTGTCAGTTTTGTAGTCATTGTAAAACTGCAAACTAAACAAATCTTTTATTGATTCAATGGCTTTCAGTAAAAAAATAACTTTACACACATTAGAACAAGCATTAAAAAGTTACTGACCGCTATCGTTGCTGATGTTGACAAGCAATCGAACAATCTGCATCACACAGTTGTATAAAACCAAGTAAGTTTTGTCCAATTTTTTTGCATCGCCACTTTCATCAGGTTCGGTGGTATTGCCGGGGTGCTGAATCAGCCACTGCTGACACAATTTCAGTAAACTGGAAAAAAAGTTAGGGGCGGGTAAGAAAGGTATAGATATTGTTGGTTGCACAATAAAAACCAAATTTTGCTTTTAATTATTTTGAGTATAGTATGGCACAGTTTTATGTAAGTTTATGAAGAAATATACTGCAGTTTTTGTTTTGATTTTAACGCAAGATCTACAGTTTTTTCAATTGATAAAAAAACCTTTTAAATTAACCCAGTTTATTTTAACTCCAATAATAAAAAATGCTTTTCATGTAAAGTGTTGTATCTGTAATAAACAGTACACCAAAAAAGTTTACTTACGAAGCCATCTTTTTGAGCAAGAGTGCCCTCTGATGAGTGACGAGGTACATGCTGTTTCTTGGCGAATTAACGATTCCATTTTCAAGAACTTTAAGAATTCTTTCGAGTAGAGACAGAGTTTGCTCATAGTGTTGCGTCACGAGTGTGGAAGGTACGAGGATATCAACATTGCTTTTGACTATAAACAGAAAAGTAACGTATAAACACATATAGCTATTTACATTTGAAAACTACTTCATAAATTTGTGTGTATAAGTTTCTGAATAATTTAACAGTCTCATTGTGTCTCAAAGTTGTCAGCACATTCAATTTCCTGTCTAACACTACCAATCTGTCAGCAAGATGGCGGAGTAGTTAGCGCGACTGCCTTGTAATTGCAAGGTCGTGGGTTCTAATCCTTTCTCAGTCGCTTGTGCGTTTCTGAGCAAAAAAACTTTAGCGGCATGGGTTAACCCAAATTAAAGTCACCAACTTTGAAAAATTGAATTAAAAGTATCCCAACGAAACTGCAATGAGGCAGGTATCTCCACACTATGTTATGACCATAACGCATACAGGTGTTGTTGGGCCCACTTAAGACAAAATAAAACAATCTGACAATCAGCTTCAAACAATAACTGGCTTCACTGTATAGTGGGGTGATGTGGTACAGAAATTGTAAACTACATTATAGGGATAGGTAGCCTCATTAAGGGCATAACCCACACAAACATTTGTTTCTTAATAGATTAATAGAAGAAATACACATTGTGCATTGGGTTTGGAAAATAGCCATCTGTCTCTATCAATGTTGGTGGCTTTAAAACTTTTATAAAAGGTTTTAATAAACGAACTGAGACTGTTTTCACAATAAAGATGTGAATATTAACAAAACAAACTGTTTAAACTTTGGTAATTCAGATTAATTAAACACACCTGCCAGAGAGCTTGTATACAGTAAACACATTGTAAAGTAAAGGTTTTAATAAAAGGGTTAAAAATTTACCTAATGATATGATATGGTCCAGTCCCCCCTTGATTCGGATTTCTTCCCGAAACCATTCCGTCGTCCTACGAGCTGTAAATCGCAGAAGGGCTTCACTTGCAAGACGTTTCATCTGTAAAGAAAGTGGGTTTAAATATTGAATATGCATTTAATTGAAGCGATATTGTTTCATTACAGCAAGTAACTGAGCGTGCCCAATTCAATAACAACACATGTGTGCAACAAGTGATGTTAGCTTTATAATTGAAATTTTCTGCGCCACCAGCAAAAATTGAGATGCATGATGTACTTTTAAAAATTAACAGACCCTTATTGCTGTTTTGTTATTTGACATTCTGCCAACAATAATGTAAGACCTGGATTTGTAACTAATATTGTAAGCCAGCCAGCTATTCTACTGTTAAACATCCCAGAGAAATTTTCCTAATTTTTACCTTTTGGAGAAAGGTTTTTGTAAAACTATGAAACTGACCACAAATTTTTGATTAGTTCGCAGCAGAACTTGCAATTTATTCCATCTTTGTCCATTATTATGCAATGTTCAACAAATGTTATCGAGTTTCAAAAACAGGAACACTCAGTCAAGTTATCGACCTGTTCCTAGTAACAACTCACATATGTAGAATTGTAACAATACTTACATCAACATCTTTGCCAGACATCAACCCATCTCCACATGATTCGACCATCTCTTCAATTTTACTCTCCACAGACGCGAAGTTTTTTTCATCATCCGTATTTGCGTTGCCAGATTTGCTCTTAAAAAATTTGTACTTTCCTCCCTTCTGTGATTGTTTTTCTGCAATCACGATAAAAAAAATTACATGAATTTTAACATAGTGACAACTACAACCCCAACAATGACTTCAGTTGTATTGTAGAAGTATTTCATGATAATTTAAACAAAATCCAACTAAATTAATGTAAAATAGAGTAAAAAAACTGGTGACATACCACCATGACCAAATTTACGAGCTATGAAAGTTTCGAAATCCAACAAACATTTATTGGCAACTGTGCTTGACAGAAAAACATTTCACCCTTTTGTGGGCTAGCGGGGTGACAATCGGGACCATGGGGTCAAACGAAACTGGTGACACACAGCTATGACCATATTTACCAGCTGTGAAAGTTTTATTTCAATTGGTTAAGCATTTCATGCAAGTCCAGTTACAAGCTGCACAACAAACAGTGTACAACTTGTTCGAAAATAGATTCTTCATGAAGATTTTAAAAAATAAAATAGCAATTCTAGCATATTAGCTATTTCCCATGTAAATTTGTCTTGCACTATTTCTATACCTTCTGTTTGAGCTTCGTTTCTGTTGGCAGGTTCCCTCTCAAGAGGGTCGAGGAGTTTGAGCAGAAGTTGCAGTGTCGTTTTGTCGATTTCCATTCTTCTATCACGACTCAGCATAAACAGTAGGGCAGCGGTGGCCAATGCAAGCGACTGCAAGGAAAATGTAAAAACTTATTTTTTGCTGCACACAACCGGTACACTTAATTTCCAATCCATTTCTGTGGTTTTTCTGTGTGGAATAATTTGGCAAACATGATCAAGGGTATTGTTATATCACACATAATTAGGGTTGCCAACCGTCCTTTATTTCAAAGGACAATCCTTTATTCAGCTCTTTTTGTCCTTGTCCTTTATTTAGCTTTAAAATAACCCTATTTTGTCCTTTATTTTCAAATCGTTTCGACTTGTGATTAAACTTCTTAACTGCGACTCGATGGACCAAAGCAAATCTAGCATATTATACAACAAGATAGTGATGGGGCCCTTCACAAAATCGGGCTGTAGTTTGTTATGAAAGAAGTCTATGTGAGAAAACTTGTAACAGTAGTGCCAATATTTTATGTCATCATCAGATCGAAATATTATTTGAAAGTGTGTTTTCAAGATGTGATAAAATATTATTCAAGTTTTTATGTCCTTTATTGTAGCTTAACAGAGTTGGCAACCCTACACATAATGATGTAGCAACATCCTACACACCGAATTCACCCCACTTCTGACCTTATATGGATAAAATTGCCAACTGATAATTACGGCTACCAAGCCTTTTATGATTTTTATGTCACGACATATGCTTGTTGCTTTAACCTTATCTTATAAAAGGGCTGCTTTGTTATGTGCTGTTGGTTTGTGTATTGTTCTATGCTTTTCGTTATGTGTGACTTCATTGTAAGTTTTTGATGGCTATGTAATTAACCTGTTTACACTACCAATATTTGAACAAGATTTTCTGTCCATAAGTTACAAAACCCAATAGATAGTGATTGTTACAGTTGCTTGTCACAGATTAAAAACGGCGTTGGGGTGATTTGTGATAAACTTGTTTACACTACCATTATGTAAACAAGCTTCACAAAATTGTTGACGATTTAATTGTTAGCATAGTGATTGTTACAGTGTAGGTGTTGGGGTGGTGCACGATGTAAAAGGGACAGTTAGTGAGGTCTAGGGGGTTTGTGATAACAAGAAAGAATAAGTGCTGTTACTTTAGACTGAAAACGTTGTGTTCGTGTTGTCAACAATGGACTCCCAGATGTTGGTGGGTTGGCTGTTTGAGGAGTTGATCTTAGTTTAAAAATGGTTGGGTAGCCCTGGTCCAGGGGCTGGCAACATTTGACCGCAGTGTGTTGGTTTACAAATTATGCCAAAATTTTCAAAATTTTGTTCACTTCAAGTGGCATGTTGATGATTTGGACACCACTTTATGTGCCTGTGTTTAGTTGGCTAATCGTCACAACACACGCTCTGTAGCTTGTTGCTATANAAAACCCCCCCCCCCCCCTTTCAGGAAGGGGACCCATAATTAAAAGTTTAGGTTAACTTATCCTACCAATTTTTTGTGTACCACTGCCCACTTGGGCATCTTTCAATCATGTTGTTCCCCATTTTTATACATAACAAATTGAGTTTTGTAAGTACGTCATGGAATTTAAACCACAATGATAGATGCATATTAATTTATGTGGCAAAGGTTAGACAGGCACACCAAAAGTTGCTAATGAGTAAAATGGCAGTTTTTTAATGACATCGTTTTTAAATTGCAATATTGTGGGGTATACATAAATTACAATTTTGGGGCAAATGTGCAATATCACTTAGACAGTTTACACAAGTGGTTCCTGGCCTCTTAAGGCTAGAGCCTTCCAAGCTTTCAACCAGACCCCTGGTGCAACACTTCCCATAACACACCACCCTACAGATACATCCTTCTATTATTTAAATTTTAAACCAAAATGACATTTAAATTTTAAACCAAGAATGACTTAAACACAAACTATTAAATGAAAACGATATGTGTCCCCTTCAGGAAGGGGACCGATAATAATTGTTATAGGCCACTATGGTCAGAGGTAAAAAAATTCTTTTTGACGCCGCACAATAACCACTGCCTTTCCAGACAATTCCAATACCTCAGCGAGGGCAGTTTCCACCCACCCTCGCCCACAGGTTTCGATCTTTATTTCCTTACTGCTAAAAAACATACGGTCTGCTTCAGATCAAATTTCCCTGCCTAAGTAATTTTCACACAGAGAAGATTTAAAAACTTAAGATACAAAAAATGTTTTACACATTTGAGAAAAAGTCATAACCAATGAAATGACAGAAACAACTCATTCAAAGTTACATGTAAAAAGGTTAGATTTGCCAGTTATACCATACATTTTTACCTGTTTGTCTGCATTTGTAACTGCTTTCGAAAACTTGCGCAGATTTGACTTCTTTTTCCCTGGGGATGGTTTAGTTGAAAGGGATTGTTCACTGATTGCAACCTAACAACACAGAAAAAAATTAATAAAAAGTCACCAAAAAAACATGATGTTTTTGGTACCCTATTGGTATAAATATTTAAATATCTTATCCTGCTGACAAAATTGCCATTTGTTTACTTTTTAGCTAATTCTCAACCTCATGGTAAATGCGATAATAGTACATTTCTGATCATGAGAAAGTAATGTTTGTCTTATTGGCTTGGGCCTTTGGCACACATGGGTTTTTAAATCCTTTGCATATAACTATTATGAGCGCAAGTCAGATACTGCGTAGATGTTGAAAGGGAAAATCCCACTCATCTGCAGGAGACCTGCAAGAAGGCATGGGGATACTTTTACATTAAACGTTGTTGCTTTGTTGCTTCCAATTTTTATGTCATTACGCCACTAATAAAAAACTAATAAGATTTGGATTTGATATTTTCAACTCAGAACATCATTTTAAAATACCCAGCTATTCTACCACAAACATCTTTCGTATTGGCACATACTACAAAACATAATGGTACTCCTATAATTGCACATATTTGAAGTTGTGTGTGTGTGTGTGGAACTTACCTTACTACCAATGAGTGAAACAGGAACATCGGTTGGAAAAGAAACATTTGAAGCTTTGCTTGTGATCGTCCGATGCTTTGAGGGTAAATCCACGACTGAATTAGTGTCTTTAAAATCGGATTTAAACAGATTTTTTGGGCTATTTTCATCTGATGAATGTTTTTCTGGACGAAGGTTAGTTGTAAGGGGAAAACGGTCGTTTGTTTTTGAGTTTTTAGTGGGACTGTGCAATGGGGTTTTCTTACCGCCACGCTGAATGTTTAAAACCACTTTACCATCTATAGTCTTCATTGTGGCAGCTGTAATGGTAGGTAACGGCTTTTGGGTTTTTGCTGGAGACAAGTTGTCAGAGGTACATTTTTTTGGTTTACCACCTGACGATTGTGAAGAATTCACTTCTACATCTGTGTCACCAAAACCAAACATATTGTCAAAATCAGGACTTTTTTGGGAAGTTTCTTCTGAGCTTAATCTATCATCGGGTACAGGGTCATCTCCAAAGAGGGCATCAAATTTGTCCGAAGCTGATTTTTCATTCTTTTTAAATAGAACATCATATTTGGTTTCATTGCTTCTTGGTGTGTAGCCACTTCTTGAAAACTCAACCGAACCTTCATCGTCACTGTCATTCGTGGACACTTTATTCTTTGTAGGAGGTTTTGTCGGTTTGGCTGGTGAGGTTGGACCAAAAAGGGCATCAAACTTTTCTGCTGCGCTGTTTCTACTCTGCGGCTGTGTTCCGGTGTGAACTTTAGTTGGGGACCGTTTCGTGCCATTAACAGCATACTCAATTTTGATGAGACGGTTGGATATGGTGGACATTACGGGGATGTCGTTGGTTGGTTTCAACCTCTTTTTCTTTATCTCATCAACCTCCACCATTATTTTTTGTTCCCCAGTAGAAAACAAGGCATCGAATTTGGTTTCGGCAGTTTCTTTCCGCTTGCGACTGTACGTACGAGGATTTGACGACTTCATATTTCATGACATGCAAGCTAACAACCGTCCACTTTTTTCTACAAAACTATCAAACGGAATGTAATCTACTTGCATTAAACGTTCTCAAGGTCCTGAAAAGATGTTTATTGCTGTATTTTGCAATTAAACAGAATACTAATAATTTAATAATATAACAAACATGATCTTGTTAAATTAGCTGTATGTTTACCGAACAGTCGGACAGTAAGTGATAAAAAAATAAACAAATTTATGCAATATATATCCAGCCTTTAGTACACATCGTTGACATCGTTTTCATCATACTATTAGGTTTAAAACAGAAAACAAGTCAGCATTCTTTTAAAAATTTTGAACCAAAAACCCAACAGCGGAAACTCTTTCATTTACTCTGTTGCTCACAATTATCGCTAAAGGCGCTAGAGATTATAAGTTTTTGCGACAAAAAAAACGAATTCCAAAAGCGCTTTGCAAACAGGCAAAACTTCGTAGACAGGGGGATTTTTGTAGTTGGGAATTAAGTTTAAATAATTTAAACTCAACTCAAATTGAAGCTAGTTCAAAAGATTGTTAGAGAGCAACATGATTTTATCACTGACACCGTCGCCTCGACCTTGGCACTCTGCCGTGATTTTATGCGTTTGACGTAGCGAGAAACAAAAGCGACAGGCCTGTCGCTTCTGCAGGGGCGCGAATCCATTGAAATTATTGAGGGGAAGATTTTTCCTTGTGAGTAATTTTTGCGCAGAAGGCGCCATATTGAAAGTTATGACGTCAAAATACAGATTTTATGTCGCTTAAAACGGCTGAGACGATCTTAAACCGCCAATGAAACTGTACGCGATCAGCTAATTGTTTCAAAGTGCGAAACAAGTCCCTCAACCAAAATATTGGGACGGGGCATGTCCCCACCGGAATTTGCGCCCGTGCTCTTATATGACCCAACACTTTTTACTCTGCACCAAGAATGGCAATACGGCAGTACGGTACGGTATACGCAGCAAAAATCAACAAAAGGTACGATACGGTGGTACGGTACTCTTCGTAACGCGGTACGCTCAACTCCGAACGTACCGTACCGAACTGCCATTCTTGCTCCGCACGTTTTTAGGCCATGAAATCCATGACATGCAAAAAATGGATTACTAGACAAATGTTGAAACAACTTTATTTCGATACATGGGTCCAGCGCTGTTCCATTGAGTACCGTGTGGTGCCATGCACTGCATAATTCAATCCACATAAACTTCTTTACTGTTGGCATATAACCGCAAACAACCTTACCGCATCTTTCCCAGACCCGCACCTTTAGGTTAAGACAAAAACGTCAGGTGGAAAATTGGTTATCTTATGCGTTTTTTGGCTATAACTGTGCCTCAAAGTAAAAGCCAGGACTGTCATGGGTTATATCAGGTCGCAAACTAATACGCGCCAGAGTACGAATGTGTTTTTCTAAGCGATAAGCTTAGACAGCATATTGCTTAAACCCAGCGGAACCCGATGGGCTTACTATAATTAAGTCACCAACTTAAAAAAAGAAATAAAAATGATCCAACGAAACAGGTAACTCGATGGTGACTCATTGTGAACATAACATGGGCAGTTTCTGAGGTCAGTATATGCGTCGAGCCACTTGGACCAGTCGGCCAAGCACTTCACGTTTCATGCAACTCTTCTGTCTAAATCAATCACCAAGCTGAAGATAGTTGCGCCACGTTAGGACGTAATGAGGCGTATAAAAGTGAAAGACCCAAGAGCTACAGTGCCATTAGAAAGATTTTGTGTGATGGTCGCTTACAAAAAAATGAGTTTGGCGAAACAATGAAAAAATGGATAAAATATACAGCTTTATCTAACAAACATTTGTATGTACAAACAAATATACCACCTACATTTTATTTGATTCAAATTTGTAACTTGTACTTATTGTTTTTGTTTTGCTTGTCTTGGAACAGCAAATAACTTGGGGGCAAAACGAGGTATGGTACAAAAACATTAGGAAACTATTGATTTACTTCGTGTAGATTATAAAAAATAATCAATAGGCCTACGTGAACTTAAAACAGCTTCATTTAAACCTATTGCGGGCACAATTGTTGAATATGATAGAAAGGAATTTGTTTTTTATATTGTTGTATGAAATGATCGACACAAGGTTGCTTATGACCCACAGCAAACTAATATTAGGTCGTACTGTGTTATATGATGGCATTGCGGAAACAAGAACGTAACTTACACTAACTTTAGCTTTAACAAGGCGAAAAGGCGGGCAACGTACTTTGTACATAGGCTTGATGCACCATTTAGCTTGTATGCTTTAATGCCAGTTATTAAATTATTAAACCGCAGATTTGCAGTTGAGGCGACTGGGTGTGTACGAAACAGATTCAGATCCTGCTACCATTTGAAATGTGCAGAGATGAATAATAAAAACTGTAAGGAACTATTTGGACGATAATACTTGGATTGCTGAACCACTGAATGTTGAACTACGGAGTTGAAAAGTCCCTAAAAATCTATCCAAAAAGCCACATATGCACCCATCAAAGACTTTGTCTTTACCAAGGGGGATATAAAAGTGACTGTTTATCCTTTTTTAACACAAATTATTAAAAACTTACCAGCCCGGGGGTTAAATGGGTTCATCCCACTGAAGTGGCGTAATCTTCGAACAAAACAACATAAGGTTAGTTTTTTGGCACAGTTGTTTCTGAAATAGTCTTTTAAGAAAGAAAAGCGACTTTTATGAAAGATAAACAATATCAAGCGAAATGTTCTTACACCACTTTTAAACATTGCAAGAAATATAGAATAAAATTTAAAATTCTGGAATCAAAAATGTAGTTTTTTGCACTAACGCCACTTTTAAACAGGGCAAGAATATTTAAAGTAAAATTTAAACTTTGGATTTGTATGAAAATAGTTTTCGAATACTCCTTTGTATTAATTTGTGAAAGATTGTAGATATATGATGGACAACGTACTTATTTCCTTATTACTTATTTCTGTTCGGACAAAAATCCA
>QXVZ01031411.1:0-16204 GCA_008931825.1 Phallusia fumigata
ACTGAACGCCTGTGTGAAATGGGGAGTTTTTCTAAAAATCAAATACAAAATCTCCTGTAGTACTAGTTTTTGTGTATGCTGTTTTTCGTTGTACAGAATCATTATTGCTGTTCATAAAGTATAAATTTAGTAAGTTTATTTGGGTTGTATTATTAGTTAAATTTGTGTTGAAAAAAGATTTCTTTCGAACGGTGTAACAATATTTTTGATCCATGTTTAAAAAAACAAATGTTTTGCCAGCAGCCTAAACTGGTAAAAGTAGATTTTTAAAACGAGCTTTGCCCATCGAAAATTGCAAGCTCTGTACCGAGAAGGAACTCCATCAACAACTTTATCGTTTTCGTTATAAGCGTTTTTTTTCCTCTATCCAATCTATTAGTCGTGTCTAGAACTAAACCTAAATCTGCCGCTTCCAAATCGGGCCGATGGCCGAGGTTACCAAATAAAGTTAGCTAAGTATCCGAATTTACCCAACCTGACCATCAAATATAACGGATCTACCAAACTTTATTCGGTAAAAACCTTCAGTCTACTCCGCACTAACTGCCCACCACTAAGACTGAACTGAATGACACTTCCGGATTTTGGCTTTGCGCTTATGGTCTATTCTCACACAAAATATTACACTTCGAAGCGAAAATGTCAATTTTGCCTTAAAAACACAACCGCCAATAAAATGCCAACACCAAATTTACTCCACACATGTGCAACCAACACTTGCCTTAAACGCATGTTTGAGTGGATTAGCTAGCAGCTTTTATCACCCCGTGGGCCAAGCATCAGCTATTTAACCACTTTGCCACCTCTGCAAGTACAACATACGAGCAAAATGATACGCGAGCAGGCTTAAATTAGCGCGCTTGATTTAAACGATGCTTTCTTTAATTCCGCCTGCTATCGCGTATATACACTTTCTTGCAGAAAGCAACTGATTACAAAATTGATACGATTATACAATATCTCTTTACCGTTCGATCCCGTTGTTAAACACAAAATGTATAATAAAATTATTAACAACAGAAAAAATGCTGATATTGAGCTTTTGACTAGTCAGGATAAAAACAGCACATCGGCGATAATATCCGCTTCTTTTTGACATCATAGTTTGGTGAGAAAAAGTTCTAAATGTTCCTCTTGGAATAATACGGCCATTAGGCTTGTGGAAAAGTTAATCAACCGAAAAAAATGTTGCTATGCCGAACTGCACGAAATTAATAATCAAGAAAAATTGTCTACACTGTGGGATTTCGGGATCGAAGAACACAAACAAAAGGCGATCATCTTCACTCATAGTCTACTTGTTCTGTGCAGAGTGTCTAATTGGGGCTCTGCGTAGCACCGCGTTTGAAGCTAGTTCAAATAGCCTGAGGCGCTCGACCCATATACAGAAATAAAAAACAGATCGGGCTTCGTTTTCGGGATCGTCCCGGGTTCAAACCCCGTGAAAAAAAATAAATGTCTATGACTATTATCACATTCGCCAATTGTTTTACCATTTCCATATTTTTATGAGGAGATATTGTGCGCAGTGTATCTCTTAAATGAACGAGACCAACACCGATTGTCTCTCATTCATGAGACGTGATTTTTTGTCCCATTATTTAAGTGACATATTGTTTTCCAACATGCTGTTGAAGTAAACGTTTTGTTATCTATCTATTGCTATGCACAATTTAATGCCTAAACTTAATGTTAAAATGAAAATCTGACCGCAAATTCACGAGCCCTAATTGCATAATGCTCTAATCCTAAGGTAACTTTAAACTTCTGTTTAACTCGTCACTGACACACATCAAAGCCAACAGTACGGTTATTTTTCAAGTGAATAGCAATTTTATTATCAACACTAGATGTATGTATGTTGCTTGCAATATTCGAAACAGCTCATAACATAAGTTACAATATCAAATGCTAACAAAAATAGACATAAAAGCACCCCATCAAAATAACGTACACTAACAGTTGAAATAATGACAGGAATTGAACTGTGCCAAAATGTTAACTTAGCTGCACAGCATAACTTGATGTAAACAATAAAATGTAATCAAATGTTAATTTTATGTTACAAAGACGATAGTTAAGCAAGCAAATTGCTTCGCAATCCAAATTAACACAAAAATTTAGGCATTCGTAAATACAAAATACTACCCACACTTTTACTTCGAACTATATTAACCATGCTTAGATTTTATTTGGGACCAACACTTACAAAAGCATAATTTGGTTTTAACGAACTGAACCAATAGTTATTACTTTTTACATTGACTACTTGCGCGTTATGTCCAGTGTACAGCACACAACATTTATCGGAACCTTATTTACTTGTTTAAAACTGTATTCAGAAGTATTGAACCTACACATTTGCTCGACAAGTCACCTTTCCCAAAACAATCCACCGACACCGTCGTGCTCCACGTGCTAGTGCACGATCAGCCGCACCAACAGGTCCGACAACAGTTCCTGCTGTGGCATCACTGGGCGCACTGGCAGCCAACTTTATCAAGTTTGCTTCGTTTTGTTGTCAAACCTTAAGTATCTATCTTCGATCTCCTTCTTGCATCGTTTGTGGAACTTGTTCGCCATACACGGACAAGCTTTTTTTCCGACTTGTTCTTTGCCGTTTCTAGGTGCTTTTGGTGCAACTCTTTCCGCTTTGAATTCTCAAGTTTTTTCCGGTACGTTCCTGCTGTTACAATAAAAAACTATTGCCTGACTTAAGCAATCAGCAAAAAGGTTGAGTAGGTTCAATGCTGTTAGTTGCGACAGATCGGCGTACTGTGCTCCATTTCATTAAGACTATTACGAATTAACAAACACCTACATTGGAGTCAAAACTTTGCGATTTGGAACTATTATTGGTGGTTTTGTGTATCAAATAGTTAGGGCTCAATGTTTGTGCGAAATCTGCGGTTGTTGACAAAACATGTTCTAACTTTATGCAGACTTGTTTTTACTAAGGTCACGTTATTTTACTTTATTTACCTAGCTTTGTTTGATCCAAAACAAATCACCGTATTAACTATTTATAAATTATTGGTGTTAGGGTTGTTTACAGCGTTCATGCTTTGGCAATACTCTTGCATCGCTTTTTGCAAAACCCTCTTAGTTCCTCTTCCAGGCGTTTCTGCGATTAGACAAAAAATTGTTACATGAAAATTGGTTTTCACTTGGCGCGCAAATGGACTGTGACTTACTTTGTGGGGTTTTGTCTCTTCTGCACGCCGCCTGGTAGTGTTCGTCGATGTCGTTTATCAACTCCGTCTTTAGGCGCATATATTCATCAGTGAGTTTTGTGTCGCCTTGCCAAAATTGTCGTCGAGGTTTAGTTTCAGTTACTGGAAATATTAGCGTAGAAGACCAACGGACGTGTTTATCATCACGTCAATAAAGGCCAAGGATTGTCCATCGTGTGCAGTTAGGCACGTCTTGGACTATTTGCTTCATTTTATGCAACATGTAAATGTTGCAGGCTACTGTGTGTACGATACAATTGCACGAAAGGTTAGGACCATAAATCTTTTTAATTCCACTAATTTAGTTTTGTTTTCGTTGAACAATATTTGCTAATTGTAGTTTGGTATTTAGGCTAACCTGTTTACCTTATTTCTATCATTTCTTCGTTTAAACTTGTTAAACTCTGACAAATAAATTTACCGAGTTGGGTTTTACATTAGTCAGCAAATGAAACCATAATTGTCTTGTGTGTTCTGGTGTCCTCACGCAACACACGGTCAACTCAAGTCAACAATGAAAAGCTTTAAAAGGTGTTTGCGATGGACATTCAAGGGGAAACATTACCAATCGAAAAATGCTCAGCGGTGTATTTCGAATTTTTATTTGTTTTGTTGTTTCAATTTCCGTTTGCATTTTAACTAATGAAACTTGAAGAACTGGAACTGGGTGAGTGTAAACTTTACGCCTGATACACGTACGACAAGCCGTAAAAAACTGATCAACCAGGTGTTCGTACCATGTTAGTTTAAGTAAGGCGCCACGACGCAACAAGCAAGGATCTGCCAGATATATAAGGCATATTTTTAGGCCGTACGTACGTACATGGACCTAACAAAGTCCCGACGTACTCCCAATGTGTTGGGATGTTTTTATGCCAACTATCCCGTACATAGAGGTAAGGCTGAGGCACGGCTGGCATGTTTTTTCTGACTTGGTTGGTCCGACACGTCATAAATATTTGGACACGATCCGGAGATAAATTTTTGCTTGTCTCAATGGCGAAAAACCAACGTACAAACGGTTGTCACAGGGAAGAATAGGGATTGTGGAATCAATTCGACCCTAGTCGTTTGCGTACAGTATTGCTTTATAGGTTACAGCTCAAATGGTATGCGTCAAGTTTTTTATGGCTATCGTTAATATATCAACTACACAGATGTTTTTTCTACATTGACATCGTCTAATTGATCAAGATTTCGGTGCTCGTAACAAGAATCTCACCAGCAGCACTATCATTTCAAAAATGACCAACATTGTGCAAAATAAAGTTTGTAGCTTGGTCTAATGTTCCATTCACACAGTTTGAATCATTTTGTCAAATCCAAATTATTACGATGGCCTTTACCAGAAGTTACCTATTTAATTAATTTGCAATATATTCTAACCTTTCAAAAACCACAAACCAAACAATCTGTAGACTATGGGTTATCTATTAGTATGACTTCATAACAAAGAATAAGTAGGCTATCTACATTTCCAATTTTGTCTAATTTGTAAAATATTAACATACAGCAATACAAGGGAACTACTTTTTACAGTTTTGTCAAAATAACCAGTTAATTTATCAGCAACAATGTTATAAAACAAACGCTAGGTAAAAACGAGCATGAAATATATAAGCAAGCAGGATAATAATCATGCAGTAATGCGCCGCATTTTGCATCTGCTTATTTTCTTAAACATATTTCCGCTGAACAGACCCACCAGAAAACCAATTCCAGTGCTAATAATCCTGGAGGAGAAATCTCAAACTCTGTTAAACCACCCTTGTCCCACAGAAAATTGCCGGCACGACGTATCCAGGTAGGTTTGTTTTTCTCATTGTTTTTCTTGATCTGTTGGAAAAGTTGGTCAATCTCTGTTTTGAATCGCATCATGAATCTGTTCATCTTCGCACCATTGACCGCCATGTGTTGCTTCAGCTCGTTTTCAATCTTGTCCATTACTTTCCCGTGCTCACTTTCCAGAGCTGATGGTTCAACATATCTTCCATCGCAGAACTGCAGACGGGAAAANAGTGTCTTGCATTAGTTTGATTCATACGGCTGAAACATTTCGGCTAAATATGTCCTTTTATTGGCGAACGGTTTGGAAAGTTTAGAAGCATATATTGGGTTTCGGCCTAAACTTAAGTCTTTGTAACATAAGTTCCGAAACCCGGGTTATTGTGGTTGTCTGAGCTGAAACATTTATTTAAACGATTCATGTCAATTTATACCATTTCAAACTTAAACCGAAGTATATAGGTCTGACCTGATTTTATGTACAGTATTGTCAAAAAAATGGCTTAGATTCGAGATCCACAACCTCACCCTACAGGTTAACATCATTGCATGATCTTATTGACAATCGTGTTTAGCTGTGAAAAGACAGTTTGTTCCAAATGTCACACCAAAAAACCTTCTGCAACAAGAACTGTCTGATCGTTGAAGGTTTTGAGACTTGCACTTTGATAAATTAAGGTTGTGCACAAATTCAATAAAAACACCGCAATATGTCATCCTTTGATAAAAATCTAAAGAAAATTTAACAAACTTTGAGATTCTCATTTTTTCGTTGAAATTTTTCGAACTCATTGTTGAGGAATTCATCGAACTTCGGTTTGCATTTTTTCGCAAACTCTGATCCCTTGCTGTCCTCAACCGACGAGATACAAGCTTTTGCTTGCTCCTTGGCTTCAAGATGAGTCTGTTGTAATCTTTCTGCGTCAATGTACCCAACCCCACAGGTCTGCAAATGTGAGTGAGAAGAGGTTAGCTACCGTTTCTTTAATTGCTTTAACTAGAATACGAGATAATTAGATGCATATAACAGTGAATACTGTTTGTGATGATCAGTGAGCACTTTAAGAATATAATTTGCTGGGACAAACGCTTTTTGCCGCCTGTAACTTCAAGCCTGTTTGGGAATGCTATTTTTTGCAAATTTTTAATAATTCAGTTTTTTTACAATTTCCTAAATAAATGAAGCTCCTATATTTACACCCAAATATATTGCATTAAGGTCATGGGGTATTTCGTCAGGCATATCGTATTGAGATACTGCAACTAGTAAACAAACGTTTTTTTTTTAATTTTTTTGTTCTTTATATATTTTTCTAAAAATTGTTTAGTTTTGTGGATAATATTCAACTTATTTACAAAACACCATGTTTGTGCAATCCAAACAACTATCTGGTGGGCAGGTCGCCTATTAGGTTGGCATTAGGCCTATATTAATGTCAAGGATTTCCCACACTACTTACAAAATCTATTCATTTAGTAAAATAAATGGTATGGTTTGTGAAATATTGTTCTCGATCCACTTTTCTCATACTCACTTTCTCCATTAAAGACTTGTAAAGGCTTTTCGCGTCATTCATGGTCTCTAGGGTCTTAGCTTGCGCTAGTTTCTGCAATCAACATTAAACCAAGTTTGTTAGAGAAACTTATTTTTACTATATGTCGGTGCAAGCTTGTAACAACACACTCTACTCATCAAAAGTGTATTCTAGCAAAGAAAGTATCTCACTTTGTTCATTTCGTTGTTTGTTCTGTATTTGGCTTGCTCCTGTTCAATTTGCAAACCAAGCCGCTCCCTCTCATTTTCCCATTGCTGAGTGTTTCTGCCGACGTTTGACTCATCAAACTTGTATAATGCTTCAGTTTCAGCTGCCTGGTGAGCTTTTTCGAAAACCTCATCGCCCAAAACCAGTACGCTGCATTTCTGTGATAAAAACTAAAAAACGTGAGAAACTTTAGAGGTCATCATCCTGTTCGGAGCAACTTAATGCAAAGTAACAAAAGCTGTTGCTTTACAAATTAGTATTGAGACCGGGCTCCATATTGTGGTGTGGCCCTTGGGCAAGGGCCCATTAGTTCTGTAACTACAGTCTGGTCAGTACCTCTTCTGTTCCACATTGGTTATATTTTTTAGTCAATTTTAAACTTTCAACAATTGTATTTATTGTGACCCAATACACGTTGAGGCATCTGTTAACATGGCAATTTTGAACCAAACGCCTCTTTTGTTTTTTCACGCTGTCCACGTGTGTTTTTAATTTGTCCAGTCTTTTAATCATTTAAAGTTTCCTAATGGCTTCAGTACAAGTACAACAAAAACATTTAGGGACGATAAATCCATCTTTTTCAAAAAAAAAACTAGTTTATTACCGCGCATCACATTTTCAGATAGCAGACCTGTTCACGAAACACCTCTTTTCTGTTTGATAAATTTCGAATGTGTGCTGCTGGTGTAACTTACTTCTTCCATTATCCGTCTGTATTCTTGCATGGCTCGAATCGATTTGTCCTCAAGTTGGCGTCGTAACACTTCCTGTTAAGCGAGAAAAAAATTCCTTAGTCTGTTTTACAATACATGTATGCAAGGCTTTACAACGGTGCTCTTTAAACTTTTTGGCGTCATGAAAGGCTTGAAGTAGTTATTGCGGAAACCTTATCAAATAAAAACTAGTCTACACTCTACATACAGCAAGAAAACCCACACATGAACGCAGCGTAGTTTACGAATACATGTAGTATTTCCTGCCGTTGTAGCTGACGAAAACCCTGTAAGTGCTTTCCGAAACACTAGGGTTAAAGTGCTCTGCCCCACATTTCTTTTTCCAACTTTTATTTTCTAGCAGTATTTTGCACAATTTAAAACACAAAGTGAAACAATAAGAAAACTGTCCTACCCGTTTGTGATGGTTGCTTTCAATAAAGAGCTTCCACTCTTGATCCAAGTGTTTCATTAATTTTTGGTAGTACTTTTCAACTGCGTCCGGTGGATATTGCCTTGCTTCTTCCGAATATGCATCAACAGCAGTTTTTCGGCAGTCCTTCTCAATCTCACGCATTGTATTTTCATCGACGAACTGTCCACTGCTACACTGTAAATTTGCGATGGATGTAAATATAGTTAAAGTAGCTTTAAAAGACAAGCACTATATAGCAGAGTAAAATACATAATTGAGCTTCGCAATTGGGCTTCGCAATTGTTTATACCTTAGTAAATAGTCTGCAACCCACGGAACCAAAGAAAAAGCCTTTCAACTGGCCTGTAGAATAAATGAAACTTTAAACTCCAGTCGTTTTGGAGACAAGTTTCTATTTAATCAAACGCACAGTTTGTGGTACAAGGAAGAATATACATAGTTTCTAGTTCCTCGACAAAAGAGCAACAACATCACGACAAGAAATGTTGCTGACGAATGTTGACTGACGTTTTTAGCAACAATGGACAAAACAGAAACATACATCTTCAAGAGCTTCTATGTACTTTCGTTCCACGGCTGACACAGCTTTCCGCACTTTCTGCTTCATCCGTTCCTAAGAAACAACATTTTCGTTAATTACATGAAAACAGTTTCACTTTTTATTTTAAATCTACGGCCAAACTTCAATTAGCATATAAACTAAAATTAATCGACAAAACTGACTTAGTTTCGCATTTAGGCAAAATAGTTACTTGACGGTCAGAGGTCGATTTCATTTGTTGTCGAAACGTATTAGTCTAAAGTTTATGTTAACTATCAAATGGACTTTTATATTGTGTAACAAAGCAGACTCGATAAGACTAAAACAACTAATTACCCCATATAACAGTAATATAAATGCCAGCGCATAATCCATGTAGCGTATGTTTGAGCATATATATAGTTAGCAAAAAGTAAAAACCGAAATTGCTAAAAACATTTGCAGCATTCGTGTTATTATGCAGATAAAACAGATTTGCCTTGAAGTAAATCAGTCTCTATTTCCAAGGAGCAACCCAAAGAACCGAGTATTTTACAGAACTGTATTTAAATCATGCATGGTTTAATAGGTTTGAATACCCTGTGCTAATAAACTTTTTCACCACTGAGTGGTGTGAGCAGCACATAAATCAGTCATTATTAAAACCTAGTAACAGAAATGTAATAACTTTTTAACGATAAACAAATAAAAGCAAAGCAATTTTAACTTAAACCTTATCAGCTATGTTGGTTTGTTTGTAAACATCAAACTCAGGGTTTATAAGTTCTTCCAACTTTTTGCGATACTTTTCAATGAATAAATTATCCCCAAACTTTGGCTTTTGGTCGAATTTGTCCAAAGCTTCCTTCTTACACAAGTCATGGGTGTTTCTCATTTCTTCGTCACTTTTGTAGGCATTTTTGCATGACTGCACAGAAAATATTTTTCCTTTTAACATTTTAGGATCAACATACATTCCATGTATAATGTACCTTTTTCATTTGTTGGCGGTAAACTTCTTTGCATTCTTGAATGATTGTCAGAATATCGGCCTTGGCTGTTGCCTGAAGAAATGTTACAGGATATTAAAAATGCCATTCAGGTTATCAAGACAACACCGTAAACTATACAAAAAAATGTTGGCCACAATGATCCAACTTAAAGTTCCTTGACACGTTGTGCCATTTGGACATTGCTTAAAATTGACATTTATCTATCACTACATGCACATAAACAACTGTTTGTGGTGCATAAAAAGATATAAAAACATTTTACTTTTTGGGGCTTAACGAGGTAGCCACTGCCGCTTAAATCCACCAAACATTTTACTCCTTGGTGGATGGAGAAACTGCAGGGAAAAATTGGGTAAAAACAATATTGTCTTTCTTTAAAAACGGGATCTTTAAATCTTGACAAAAAAAATAAAAATTAAATTGGGTAAATTCATAAAATGAAATAAACGTGAACACACAAAACAGATGGCACAGCTCCATGATCAGATCTACCAGCTAAAAGTTTCATCCAAATCCACTAAACATTTCATAGCAAATCGGCATGGACAAACTAGAGTTGGAAAAAAAGGAAAAAATAAACAACAACAGTAATGTCCTCTTCAGGAAGGGTACCTATAATTCATTCTTTGGTATTTTGCAAATAAAAACGTTTTGCTTCTAGAGTTTTCCACACACGAGTGAGAATTTACCAAATCGGCAAACTTACTTGCATGACAGTACCGACTTCGGGCATTCTTCCACTTCGAAATGCTTTAAAGTAAGCCACCGTAAAATTTATGAGATCTTTTCCTGTCACTGATTTGTTGTTAACTTGTTTTACAACAAGTTTGTCAGGTGAAAAAAGCTGTAGCACCAGGACATCCACCATATTTTTAAAGTCCGTTTTCACATCTTAAAAAGACAAATGCCATTTACTTCACACCATTTAAAGAACGTTTAAACATACTACGACAGCTCATTATCCTTCACGGAATTATGTTACCTAAAATATTACACGACCGTTTTTGAACACAAATATAAAAAACTACCATCAGCCAAATCTAGTTGATCTCGCTGATCTTCGCCCCGAAATGCGACGTTCTCCCCAGGAAAGGGCATCAAAAAACAAGAAACATGTTCAAACGAATCACGCAGGTTGTTTCGAACTGACTTAATGTCTTGATGATCAAGTTGTACGTCGAAGACCCTGTCTAGCAATTGACTCCCTCCTTCGAGTCCGTATGGAATCCCCTTGTCAGCCCAGTCACGGACAAGAAACATCAAGTCCTGTGGTAAATTAGTATTTTACACCCAGGTTGCGTTTTAGGAAATAATTTCACAACTCAAACCCAAACCTGAAATGATTTTCCACCTTGCTTGCCCATATTTTTTGCGACTTTTCCATATTCAGTGAACAGCTGTTAACCGTTAAAATTTGCAATAAATGTTTGTTTGTTTTTATTTCAACCAACAAAACCAACCTGAAGATGTTGCAATGTGTCTTCTTGTATATTTTGCGAAACGTTGTATATTTGCACCGAACTTATCAGAGTGCTAAGTGCAAAGATCACTGTGCAATCCTTTACTGCAGCTCCTGGTTCAAATGAGCCTTGAGTATCCATGAGAAATAGTGCGACCTGAAGATAGGGAAAAAGATTTATTGCCAGTGCCGACGTCAATATTTCCTGTGTGCCTATTATTTTTGGAGACAATCACGATTCAATTTGTAAGCTATGTGACAAATAGCAATGTACGAAAGCACCCAGGGAACTATAGGCGTTTGGACAGAAAATTGATGTCTGCAGTGCACGAGGTTATTGAGGCTTTCCCGATCGTAAATTAGGTTAATTCTCCACGGGTATACCTTCTGGAACAAACGGGACGCGACGCGGCTTGGGTAGCGGTGGTACTGGCTGGCTGTGGCGACTCGCTTGCCCCGTGTTTAAGTGATCTTTGTTGCGCAGACTCGGCCTAGCTGGCGCAGGCGTGAGTCAACCTACGTTGGCCTCGCGGCTCCAGTAGAGATACTGTACAACGCTCAGCTCGCATTCGAAGGGTGCACCTGCCCGGCTTTGGAGAAACTGCTTAGGGTAGGTGCTAGGTTTACAGATCGTGGGTTGGGTTACTCCCTAGTGTCGTTCGGGTTGCTCTTCAGCCGGTTGGTTTGGGTTGCTCCCTAATGTCGTTCGGGCCGGCGTGCGCCGCTGAACAAGACGGCCCTAGTAGAGCAGCGCTCTCTGCTAAGTACGGCTTGGTCGCTGTCTGGAAGACATTCTGGGTCGATGTAGACTTTAGGTACTGGCGTGAGCTTCAGTATTTGTAAACTGGCCGAGGGATCTTTGGGTATAATCTTGGGTTCTCGTTTGTATTGACTCTTTCTAGGCGTGAATCTTTGGTGCCGATTCTATTCAAGTCAGTATTTAATTGTAATTAAACCCCTAGTTTAGTTTAATCGTCTGCTCTTTGCTAACTTATAAGCCTATTGCTTCCTTAATTCATTACCTTATTGCTGAAGTTCAGGTCTTCCTAGACTTCGTAATTAACGTCATTTTTCGACTAAATCTACAGCGTTGTACATAGTGGCCGCAGGAGTTGGCGCCCCCGCGACGGCCTACATGGGTGCTGGCGTGCCGGCGTGCGCGAATTTTTTCTCCCAGTCTATTTTCAAGGTAAACTTTAACTCCCGCAACACGGGCAAACAAACCCTCGTTTTAATTTTTAAATATCTAGCACGTGCTTCGCTAATTATACTTTGCAACGTGGCTAGCCTTGGAGAAATGCGGGTAAATGTTGATTACGTATCGGCTTCCTGAGTATATGCGCTGAGTTTCAACACTACTTCTTTTGGTAACATTTGACTTTAACAATACTAGCTGTTTTTGTTTTATGATATATACTGTTTACAGGTGGGATGGGAGGCCGCGGCACAAGCGACCCTCTGATCGGTACGGTTTAAACTTTCTTGACTGTTGCGCAATTATATTGCTCTTTTCTCTTGTTCTAAATTGTAGAAGAACAGACGACCTAGTTCGGGTTACTACGTGTGTAGCAAAAATGTGACTCTCTCATCGGCCTTTTTTTAGAATATTGTGGAAGAAGAGGCGGCCCAGCTTAGGTCGCGGCGTGTGTCTCAATACTGTGGTGCTCTTAACTGGTCATTTTGTGGCCAGTCAGGTCTTGCTGGCTTGCCGCTAGACGGCGCTTTGTACTGTGGCCGCTGCAGGCCCAAGAATAGTCTTGAGGAAACATACTTACCTTTTCATGCTTAGGGGTTTGAACAAAAAAAGGCTCACTCCATATCCATATTCCTTGTGTGTGTTGCTTGTAACCACCGCGCCATTCAAAGCCTTTTGCTAACTCCCTTTGTTTTGAATAAAGCCTTGATTCTGACTGTTATGTAAGTAAACAACATTACCAATTCGCTTAAAAGGTGCCTTTGGTCAACTACAAATAAATGTACCTTACTACTGTCCTTTGCCCACAAATGTCGTAGAAAAAAATTAAGCATGAAAGATTTTCCTTTTCGAAACGCCCCAGCCACAGAATAGATGGCAACCGGTGTGTTGGCGACATCTGGATGACCGAAGATCCTTTCGATTTCCTCAGTATTGATGTCGTAACCATTTATTTGGCCAGGACGGATAATTTGCACAGCTTTGTGGCCTGCAGGACACACATTAATAAAATATAAAATAATTGCACAAAAAATAGAAGAGTTACTTTCGCCGTATTGCCTCTTCATAATCGCAAACTATTTCCTCAATGACTATATTTGTTAGTTTCTCTTTGCAATCGCAAGTTGGGTCAGTTTCGTGATTAGGCCAAATAAACTCAAGACTTGCGCTGGTCACAACAACAAACTTTTGGGCGGTATATGGGAATAAAACAGTGAAAGAACCTAACCACAAGCATTTCAGTAAAGTTTCCTATTTTGTAAAGTTTTCCTATTTCGTTATAGGATTTCCCGTGGTAGGATTGTTGTGGAAACTTACGTGTTGGTGTTTCTTCCATTTCCGAGTTCCAGTGTGTCCTTGGTGACGGTGTCGATCAGAGAATAGGCTCAAGCTATTGGTGACAGCACTCACTTCAAAGATTAAATGGTTTGGTCCAAAAAACAAAATCGTTTGAACAAAGTACAAGCAAACATAATTTGCAAATGACCACCTGGTAAATATGTTAATTTTGCCAAATCATGATCTCGCAAACCAAAACTCATGCCACAGAACTTTTCGCATTTAAGCGTTATATCTATCAGCTATCGAGTCGAAATGCAAACGCAGAATGAAGGTATAGTCTGTTATATAACAAACAACTCTGCAGACTCGCATCACATCGCATCATTAAACCACTCGGATCAGAGACTCATGCGTGGTTCCTGTTTTTCAACCTAACGCTGGCACGCATGTACATTCACATCAGCACGTCATGGTAGTCGATAGTTCCTCTTTGCTTGCTGTTTGCTTTGCATTATTCTGCAACTAAACAGAACCAACCACCCAAAGATTAAGTGAATGAACAATTGGCCCAGCAAACCCTGTATTACTGACTGTCAGAAACTTGAAATATTAATTTGCTTGCTGTTAGTTTGTATGAAGAGAAAAGGTGAATGTATTACAACAACTTTTGCGAAAGTTTTATTGCCTATAAACACTTTTTTTTTATTTCGTTTTTTAAAACTTATGAACTGTCCTAATTTTTATGCCTTAATCGGTATACTTTTATGTCTGAAACTCAATGTTTTTGCCTAAAAAAATTGTATTTTAAATTATTTTGTGCCAATTTAAAGTAGTTGTAAATTTTCAGCGACCAAATCCCAGTAGATCAAAAGACAGCAACTCTTGGTCACATACTTAGTGGCATGATGCGAACATTTTTGGATCTGTACATTTTGCGCACCTTCTGCACAATCACAATGCGCACAGTTTTTTCACCTTCACACTTTGCACAACACAATGCACACATTTTTCCACCTGCACATTGTGCACAATTTCCGCGCTCACAGTTTTCCACCAGCACATTTTGCACAACACAATGCGCACATTTTTTCACCTAAACATTTCGCGCAAATTGCAATGACCGAGTAGTATACGCGCAGATTTGAGCAAACCAAAGGTTTAAACAATGTGGTTTTTAGAATTTGCTTTGTGCCACTGGAAAGTGGTAAAGAGCGCGAACAAATGTAACCGAAATTAGATAGGTGACCCCGAATTCAGCCTAGGATTTCGGATAAGGCGAGAGTGTTAAAAGAGCTCTTACAAAATCTTCTAGCCTTACCCAACCCGGTTCGGTATTAAACCAGGGTCACCACCCCTAATTTGGTAAAGACCAGGTTTCCCTGCACTAACGGCTTACCGCTAAAACCAGAAGTGAGATGGTCACACCAAACAGGGCTTCAACTGACAATATATTAAAACAAATATAAAAACAAATCGTCTCGCTCAACAATACCGCACACGCAGCTACTACTCGCTACACCAATCAACGGCGCCAAGACACAACAGCGTACATCAACAACGAAGCCCAAGCGAGAACTGCCACACAACACCAACCAGCCAAGAGACCTCTAGACATCACGTGATTGCTCCAGGAAGAGCGTGCTAAAACATCTGCTACGTTTTGCGTATCTGCACCCAACCCAGTGTCATCGTCTATTGGTGTAATCTCTTCATCCGGTTCTTCTTCACCTCTTTGTGGAGTCTCTTCGCTTTGTTCCGTCTCACTGCTGTCGACGGCAATCGGGACCCACACGTGCCCCATCACTCGATGTTCGTCATCTTTGACCGTCGAAATCTTCGGGTCTCTTGCTCCCTTTCTGTTGTAGTCCATATCACCTTTTTTTAAGGCACCCATCCGCTTGAACGACCGTGTTTTCGAGCAGGACGATGTTTCCTTCCTGCAATTGTGCACCGGATGTCTTCATGTTGAACCGTTAAGCCATTTGTTGCCTCTGCGCCCCCAGCGTTTCTCGAGCTACTTCTTCAGCGAGTATCAATCGGGACCTCAGTGCTTCTAGATAGACGAGGGGTTGCATCGCCTTCATCGGTCTGGCTGAGATTAAGTCTGCCGGTAAGCGCAGTTGATGTCCAAACAACTGGCTCTCAAAATTTCCCCCGCGATCTGAATGTATGGTCTCAGGAACGCCATGCACTGTGAGCCACCTGTGGAATAAAATGCTTGCGGTTTCAAGCGCACTCTGATGTCGCATTGGCCAAGCTCGAACGTACTTTGTAAACAGATCGCATGCAGCTAACACGTACTGATACCCGGATCGAGTTAGAGGCAAAGGCCCCAAAACGTCGATCTCGATGCGTTGCATTGGCCTCACTTCTTGAGAAGGCATCAGATGCGCGCGTATAGTTGTACTTGGCTTCTTGTTCATATTACACATCCGGCATCGACGGCAGTGTTCCTCGGCGTCCTTCCTCCACTGAAACCAATAAAATCTNTAAAATGCTTGCGGTTTCAAGCGCACTCTGATGTCGCATTGGCCAAGCTCGAACGTACTTTGTAAACAAATCGCATGCAACTAACACGTACTGATACCGGGATCGAGTTAGAGGCAAAGGCCCCAAAACATCGATCTCGATGCGTTGCATTGGTTTCACTTCTTGAGAAGGCATCAGATGCGCGCGTATAGTTGTACTTGGCTTCTTGTTCGTATTACACATCCGGCATCGACGACAGTGTTCCTCTGCGTTCTTCCTCCACTGAAACCAATAAAATCTTTCGGAAATTTTACCGAGGGTTTTTGCTATGCCCAAA